>NJDD01002419.1:522274-532864 GCA_002245505.1 Calephelis nemesis
AATCTTCATTTGTTAGCTAGTCCATTTATAGAGCAAGACTGTAGGTGGGGCTCTGGGCGTGTATCATCACGCTAAAACCAATAAGAGCGCAGCATCAATGAAGAATGTAACAAAATCATGGATTTTTTCTGTAAAAGCTGTAAGGAGCTGTTGAGGATAGCACCTACTGTTGATGGTGTGTCAGGTCGGGGTGCAGCACATTGCAAAGCACACTGAGGCGGGCTGGGCCGCATCGCGTAGTCGATTTTCTGATACTCTGTGCCAAAGAGTAGAGCAAAAAATACAACTCGATGTTAACATCATCAAGTATGGAAAGTAGCGCCTCTAGCAGATGTCATACGAAACTATAGCGTTAGAGTGTCATTAGTGCTCTATTCACAATAATGATATTGTAATCTTTGGTCACTTTAGGCCACATCGAGGGACGCGCTCGGGGTGCCTCGCGGAAATCCGCCGCGGGAAAATCCGTTTCGACGCGCCCTGGCACAATGGGCGTATGATTATGTTGCCCCATACGAAATGTATGAAAGCGATCTTGTTGCGAATTATTGCGAAGATCGGCGGGTCGGCTAGTGTTTCATATTTGTATAGTGCCTTGGTCCAGTTAGTACACAATTACACGAAAAGGAAGAATTATAAAAGCATTGACACCATTACAGTGTACATGAAAGGAAGAATTAATGATATTGCTTTGAATCCAAACAAAAGGTTAAGATTAACGACACTGTCAAATCAAGCTTTCATAGGGCGGGAAAGGCTGGCTTAGTTATTGGCTAACGAAAGATTAATTCTTTTTTTTTATGTTTTAAGATAACGGACAAGGACTTTTAACGGTAAGAGACAAACCGAGGCCTATAACACCTAAAATGCTGTAGCTATCCTATGCTCAGCGTGTTTGGGCTAATGTTCCAGTCTACCTATAAGACAATTCGAGGACTATTGGGTATTGGTATGACCTAAACTCAGAAAATTTTACACGAAGAATTGAAAGTCCGGAAACTTTGTTGTCGTTGGATCCCTCATGAACTGACAGCGGAGCAGAAGCGGGCTCGCGTGGAATGGTGCTCACAGATGCTTCTGAAGTACCACCACGGACATTCTAATGCTGTAGACATTGTCGCAGGAGACGAAACGTGGATTTATTGTATTATTAAAAAGAAAACTACTAAAAGAATCTATGTGATTCAGCCAGAGGCAAAGATATAAAGAGGTTGCTGATGATAACAATGTCTACGTTAAGAAAAAAAACTTAAAAATTTGCGAAAATAAGTCTTAAAAAAAGTAAGAGTCTCATGCTCTACCGACTGAGCTAGCCGGGCAAATTTTTAGTCTTAAAAATAGTATCTTCACGCCCATTTCCCGGAAGAGGTAGGCAGAGGCACAAACAGGGCACCCACGACTAGCCGAAGACACTAAGTCCCACAATGTGATAGGTGGCAAGCCTATCGCCAACCGGGCACATATCCAATCCCGAGACATATTTTTTTTATTAGAAAATTGGAAAACACCAATCTTGTTTTTGTTGCCCGACCCGGGATTCGCACCCGGGACCTCAAACAGTCAAGTCCATTAACTGAACCGATAGACCACAGATTTGACATTATTGTATTTTAATTATTAATTATTGTATTAATAATTTATTTATTGTATAAAAAAGTATTTTGGGTCCTTTAGCTAAAAAATACTTGTAACTCTCGATTTGTACCTGTAGTACATGCACATTACCAACTTACCACGGAACCCTACGGCTAAGTAGAAATTCAACTTGCACTTGACCACTTTGTAACTAATTTTGTTAGTAAAAAAAGGTATGTGTGCGATTCACACACAATATATAAATGAAACTTCAGTAAATCGACAAAAGAATGAGATGAATATATATTTACATCTTTTACCTGCAAAAGAATGAGATGAATATATATTTGTGTCTCTTACCTGTCGTTTTTCAGTTGCACCCGTTTTGAAATCACAACGATTCTAAAGAAGTTTCACTTCAAAAGTATGACGTCATTATATCGGACTCTGGTGCTATGTACTTTTGTAGTTTTACCTAATAATTAGATTATTGCCTCTGGACTGGATCTTGATATTGTAATTATGATGATAGTCGATACCCAAGCAAGTGGCTGTAAAGCACTATCTGAATCGTAGCCTGTCTTTCAAAAAATAACAGCAAAAATTGGTTTGACCGAGTAATAGTGTCACAAACATGCAAAAAATGTAAAAAAAATATACACTCGAATTGAGAACCTTTACCTTTTTGGTGTCGGTTACAAATTAAACAGGGTAGGTTAAAATGTATTATATTAATTACTAAGTAAGCTTAATTTATTAATTAGGCTATGTAGCACTTCATTCCTTACCTGTTCATGCCTTTATAGCGCTTACGCTATAAAGGCATGAACAGGTAAGGAATACTCACGACAAGGGTGATAACTTATTATCACCCTTGTCGTGTCCCATGAAAGAAAAAAAGTATCATTTGGCCAAAGAATGCAACGTACCAGTAACAATAACTGTCTTATTAAATAAATAACTAAATTATACTACTTATTATAGCCTATCGCCTCTGTGGTCTAGTGGTTCAGTTGTTGGACTTGACTGCATGAGGTCCTGGGTTCGAATCCCGGGTCGGGCAACAGAAAAAATTGGATTTTTCCAATTTTCTTATAAAAAAAATGTTGCTCGGGATTGGAAATGTTCCCGGTTGGCGATAGGCTTGCCACCTATCACACTATGGGACTTAGTGTCTTCGGCTAGTCGTGGGTGCCCTGGTTGTGCCTCTGCCTACCTTTTCGGGGATATGGGCGTGAAGATACTTACTTACTTTTATTATAGCCTAAACATAAAGACTATAACACCACACCTTAGACTACTTTACTCCGTGTTTATTAGTAGTACAGTGTCAATAGGCGGCGTTTGTTTTTAAACGATGAGTATTTCCCTCGTGTTGGTCCGGGCTCCTTTGCAGAATAGACTAGATATATGCCTTCCTGCCAGGCAGCTCGCAAAAGGCGAGTTTTGGCTTACCGTCACTAGTACCATGACATCTGACTAGGTGGTAGAGTCTCGTAGCTCCTCGCCCGGATTGGCACCACCGCCTTACCTATTCCTGCCGCCATAACGTCATGACGTGTTCCGGTTTCGAGGGTAAGTTAGTCGGTAAACTTGCTTTTGCTCAAGGCCTAACATCCCGGCCTCAGGTTGGCAACGCATCATTACCACCTTCGGCGTCTCTAGACGGCGTGAATTTCTTACCATCAGGAAATCAATCTGCTTGTTAGCATTCCCAGACCATAAAAAATGCTTGTTTACTATTTTAGCAACTTAAAAAATTATGTGTGTAAAAAATATGTGTGTACGTGCCACGTGTGTGAAATATTCAAGATTAAATAAGCACAATGTTTTATTTTTATACAAATCTTTTTATGCTTATTTCACTCAGACAATTGTTCTTGGTTCTCAGGTTTTTACAATGTATAAAATCTTTGAAAAACTATGATGTCATAGGTCAAAAAACAAATTTACTTATCATCTTCCATCCGGTTCGTTTAATTCAAGGTCAATTGATGATTACCCACTTTTTGTCCAATTTTCACTGGAAACACCTTAAATGGCATAAATCCCAAGAGATTGGAAGTCTGGACCTTGGATGCACATTTAATAATTAAAACAATACAATAAGTTCATTAATGTTAGAGTTAAGTTAAGCTAAGTTGTTGAATATCGGCCAATATTAATAATCAATCCTAATCCAAAACTTGCTGTCCGAGATTGATATTTTGATTCATTTTTATGTTATCGCTTGCCAATAACATGTCTGTGGACAGGATAAATATGGCAATTAGGTATGGGATAGGCCCGCGGATTCGCAACTATCTAGATTGCTTGAAATCCATTAGGTTGAGATACATTATTAACATTGGCCGTATGTATATCTGTGTGTTCTTGGCGGTACCTAAACTTAGGGGTATACTCATTACATATGTCACTAAAAGATTACAAACGCCTAGTTTAGATTCTATTCCACAAGATTATAACTTTTTTTAAATCGCCTTGTGGTCTAGTGGTTCAGTTATTGGAATTGACTGCATGAGTCGGGACGGGTTCGAATCCCGGGTTGAGCAACAAAAAGAAAATTGGGTTTTATCAATTTTCTAATAAAAAAAAGGCTTGCTATCTATCATGTTAAAGGACTTTGTGTCTTCGGCTAGTCGTAGGTGCCCTGGTTGTACCTCTGTCTATCTCTTCGGGGATATGGGCGAGAAGATACTCAGAAAATTGTAAAATGGATATACTAAACCATTTATTTATTTTTTCGAGTTCTTAATTTTTTCATCTATTTGTCTATTACTAACTAAAGAAAAGTATCTTCACGCTTAATTACTAAAGAGGACAGGCAAAGGTATAATCAGGACACCCACGACTAGCAGAAGATACTTAGTCCCACAACGTGATAGTTGGTAAACCTATCGCCAACCTGGCACATATCCAAACCCGGGCAACTTTGTATTAGTTATAAAACTGATAAAACATTTTATTTTGTTGCTCAAATTTTGTTGCTCGAAACCGGGACCTCATGAATTAAAGTGCAAACCGGACTGCTACACTATAGAGGCAATTTTCAAGAGTTCCAGGAAAATAATTAAAATATTTGCAACTTTTTCAAAACTTCCGAAAATTTTAAATTTTTCCTTAAATCTTTCTTGATTTTACTACGTTAATTTATTATGATCACGAATTTTTGGCGCTTCTGTATTCCTTGTGAAGATAGATAAAACTTTTTTGGCAAGTCGGAAAAACGAACATGATATTCTTCCCATGCAAATTACATTTTAATGATATTTCATTATCCTAATGAACCTTAAGAGATGAATCAAGTGTTACAAAAATCTTTTTCTATAATCGCCTTTGTGGTCTAGCAGTCCAGCGTCGGACTTTTAGAGATCACGGGTTTGATCCCCGGGTCGGACAACAATAAAATTAGAAAACATATATTTTCAACTGTCTAATAAAAATAATGTTGCATGGGATTGGATATGTGCTCGATTGGCGATAGGCTTGCTACCCATCTCATTGTGATTTCGGCTAGTCGTGGGTGCCCTGGTTGTGCCTTTGCCTACCCATTTTGGGGATATGACGATATTTTGTCTATAATATAATGTTAGATTAACTGAAAGATCTTCTGAATAGAGATTAATCCATTATAAATTTTCTAAGAAAAATATTTCCGCTACTGATTTCGATGAAAACTAGTTGCAATACAGACACAGGTATTTTCAAATTACTAAGGTACTCTCGCGGATACTTCAAATGCTTCAAAAACTCTATTTATTGTTTAATTCAATTATTATTTTTGCATATTTTTTTTGTATGTATATGCGCAGTAACACATAGATTTTCTGATAAACATCGAAGTTGTTTGGAATTTTGGTAAATTAGGTTTGAACTTATTTTATTTCGTTCAACTAACAAAGTAGATGGGCCACTTTCCATACAAAGTTTGCCAAGTAACCAACAAACAGTATAATATTCTAATCAATTAATACTTTCTCTGGAATCAAATCTGTATCACAAACACTTTCTTTTCGAGAACTATAAAAGATTTGAGGTTATGTTCTCTTGGAATAGTATGTTACTTTTATGAACTGAATATGTTACCTTTTGCTGTATGATAATACACACACCTATGACAAAATTATAACACCTCTCTTTTTCCGTCGAGATTAAAAATATATAATAGTAAAAAAAAACAGTTTATTCGGAACAAAAATCGTTATAATTGCAAACAGTTTTAGCGCTCTCAACTGCTAAAGTTTAAAACCTGTAGCGCAGTGAGAGTGTCCCCTCTTAAAGTTAGATAAAACAATGTTCCTTTTCTTTTGATTTATGCTTATCTGTGTGTGTGTGTGTGTGTGTGTGTGTGTGTGTGTGTGTGTGTGTGTGTGTGTGTGTGTGTGTGTGTGTGTGTGTGTGTGCGTGTGCGCGTGATGATTTTGACGATGGCACAGGTTATCTCACGTATTTTATTAAATGTTCCGACTGTGCATATGATAGCACTACTAGCCAGTCAAACAATTTCTAAATAAACTAGTCACACCAGTTATCAGAATAAAACTATTTGGGAAATTAAAATTTAGAATTTACACCTGTTTCCAATATTTTTTTTAAGAAGGAAGGCTTTCAACTATAGCTTGAATCCGTAATCTTCATCTTAAACTGACTTTTTAAAGTAAACTGACTAAAAGTCTTTCTAATCAATCTTTTGTAAAAATAGATTTTGTGGAAACTGCCCAAGTTAATCTATATTTAGATATCAACAGTAAAGTGGATTGAATCTCGCATGTGATATCCCAATATCGTTTCCACATTGACCTCAACACATGGAGCATGTCTTTTGGTTCTGAGTCATCGTCGTTAAGTAACGGAAGCAGCTATAATAAAACATTTGCAAATATCCGTTGAAAATAACAATGACAATGGTCTTTTATAGCTTTTGCTATTGGAGCCGTATTTCGGACGGTACTTTATCAACTACCTAATAAATTGGTAAATGTTAATAACCATAGTGAAGAATAAATAAATGTAAAGTTAGCCAACATTTACGCACAGTTTTTTGTATACCTGAACAAGTTACAAATTATAATAGTGTTAATAATATTTTTTTAAGGTAATAAATGATATCGCCTCTGTGGTCCAGCGGTTCAGTTGTTGGACTCGACTGCATGAGGTCCCGGGTTCGAATCCCAGGTCATGCAGCAAATTTGAAATTGCGTTTTTCCAATTTTCTAACAAAAAAATGTTGCTCGGGATAGGATATGTGCCCGGATAGGCTTCCAACCTATCACATTGTGCCTTGTGGGGCTTAGTATCTTTGGCTAGTGGTGGGTGTCCTACCTCTTTAGGTATATGGGCGTGAAGATACTATTTTTTTAAATAATGATACTGATATGGTTCCATTACATTTCCATCTTTGATGAGGTCATTAACATAATTTAAAAAAATTATACACTATTATGTATAAGCTCAAAAACGGTTACTCGGATCATGAAAAATTAATGTTAAACCTTTTCGGAATCACCTATATTTCTAAAAAGTAACATCAAAGTTGGTTGGCTATTGGTACAGTAGTGGCGTATCAAACAAACATACAAAAAAATATATGCAGTCATACTGAGAACCTCCTCATTTTTGATTCGGTTAAAAATGGGTGGGTATTAGGTAAGAAACAGAAGTAAGTACCTATTATTATTTATCATTGTATCACCTATTTACATTTGTGGTTTTTATGTTTATCACTTTTACATTTTAAAACTTATTATGCTTATATCGGACAGTTAATTTGAATCCCTTTTTGAATACTATGATTTTTTTGAAACGGAATTCTCTACAAAAAGTATTTATTGGTGTGTGGTACATACATGATGTATATAATGGGGTCTAAAGATTTGTGTGAATTTGCTACGTCTACGTATGGAATACCTCTGGAATCTCTGGAATATCCATGGACAAGTTACACAAATTGAATCTAACCCCAAAGAAAGCAAATTCTAAGGTTTTAGTTTTGGGTGTTTAAATCAACGATACCAATACATAGAAATACTTAAATAGATACCAGAATAGATTTAATAAACACCCAGACCCGGAAATACAGACATCTAAATGTTCGTCACACAAATGCCTGCCCCCGTCGGGAATCGTACACGAGCCTCGTGGTTGGTCGGCGTAGTTAGGCGCGTACGCTAGCCACTTGACCAACGTACGGAATCATCTTTAACTTTTTGTAGTCCACTAGCCACGCTCAAAGTTTTCTTATGTCCGATTGTTTAGAAGGAAAAAACAAAAAGAAAATACAGTGAACCCTGTAGTATTTTATACCTAGATATTGCAAACTACTCGTTTATTTAAAATCGTTAATGAGATAGGAAAATAAAAGTCTCTTTACCTTACAATAAATATTGTTCACCCAAGAAATATTTTTAGTTTATTATTTGTGGCATGAAGTTTTGATGGCCAAAAATCATGCTTTTATTGAAGAAAATCATGTTCGAAAGAAAAGGGGGGGTGATAAGTTTGTTATAAGTCTGTGTTTGGCTGTCTGTGGCATCATAGCTGTAGAACGGATGGACGAATCGATTGAACGCGATACGGATTTTTTGTTTCAAATCTGACGTGATCGAGATGATTTTAGCTACATTACAAATAGGTTTTTTCGGAGAGCATTATTTTTTTTAATTTGGGATTCTTAACATATGCCTAGGTTTTGATTAGAAAAGATCATGCTACTTTTTAAAGTTAGGTACGTAAAGGTACATAATATTGTAAAAATAATGTCGCTATCTACATATCTGTCGCTTTATGTTTGACACTTAATACTTATTATATTATGTACTCACAATTATTTAAACACTACAAATATTTTTCAAATATTGCTCAGTTTGTTTTCGCCGGATCTTCTAATAATATGCGGTCGCGGTTCCTATCCGATAGCAGACATGCACTTGAAGGTTAAATGTTTATGTTTCTGAATTTTGCCGTTCTCCGGTTTATGTTATATTGTCGTGTTATATCAAAATAATCGAAACAGTTTTTGCTCAAGAGCAAAATTCCTAAAAATTTAATGTCAATAAACCCAATTAATACTAGCGACATCTGTTAAATTTGCGACAAACCTTGTATGTAACAGGGTCTTTCTAAATTGTGGCACGAGTTCCATTATGTCGTAATTCAGAATAAGATAGTTCAGTTGGGTATGGATAGATGGCACTGACAGTTTTATTTTTATTTTATGGAAGTATTTTAATTAATAAAAAAAAAGATTTTTACAATACTGATCAAGAGTAGAAAACATTAACTTAAGGCATTTGTGTGATGAACATTTAGATGTCTGCATTTCCGGGTCTGGGTGCTTATTCTGGTATCCTATTTAAGTATTTCTATATATTAGAATTGTTGACTAACACCCATAACACAAGCATAACAAATTTGCTTACATTGGGGTTAGGTACATTTTGTGTAACATGTCCAGGGATATATATTTATTTATTTATCTTAAATTTATTAATGAACCTTACTATTGTTTGATCATAGCCAATTCCTTATAAGAAGCTAAGGAATAAGTACGTTGTAAAATTAAAATTCTGCTTTAATAAATAAAAAAAACTGTTATAGCATCTGTGGTCTAGCAGACGGGCGTCGGACTTGACTTTTAGATGTCCCGCGTTCGATCCCCAACCCAAACAAAAGCAACAAAATAAATAAAATGTGTATTTTCAATTTTCTCTAAAATTAACTATCTAATTAAATTAACTATCTAATAAATTAATTATATAGCATTGGATATGTGTCAAATTAGCAACAGGCTTGCCACCTATCACATGGTGGGACTTGGTGTATTCTGGTCGTGGTCGTATTATACTGGTCGCGCCTCTGCCAACCTTTTCGGGGATGTGAACTAATACAACATTTAAAAAAACATAAATTAAAGTAAAATACAATCATTACTTGAACATTTTTTATTATACCAAGTAGATTATAATCATTGTTATTATTTACAACACATTTAAAAAACGTACAACTTATTCTAAATACAGTTGTCACAAATATGTCTCATTTCTATGTATTTTTAAAACTAACCATCTTTTTATAAACATAGACTAAAGTACTCCAAGGTTTAAACTGGTATTGTACTATATATTGCTATATAACAGAGACTATAATATCTTCTTAACTTTAATCTTACGTTAGTCCTTGTTTATTTATAAACATAGACTAAAGCACACCAGGATTGACTTTTTATTATGGGCTCTGTTACTCCAAAATAAAGCAGACTATAATATCAACTTAATTATACTATTACTTTAGTCTTTTGTTATTGATAAAAAAAGTAATAAACACGGAGTAAAGTACTCCTAGTGTCAATCTGATTTCAATGTGATATGTTTTTTTTTAATTTCACTTCTACGTTATTCCGGGTTTATTTATAAACCAATAACTATTTTATTAATAAACTAGGAGTAAATTTCAAAGGTTCAACCAGGTTATAGTCTTTATTACAATGGATGTAAAATAAGCCTTTAGTTTGCTAATTCCGCCTAAGCAGTGTAACTGTTGTGGCAAATAATCCTCCAAATGACACAGAATGTGACAAGCCTAACTGAGGTTCCCACCACCCACCTCCGCGACCAGAACACGAATATAGGAAGAGCTCGGGAAACAACATAAATTCACGATTATATACGATACGATATAAATTCAGACACACGAGTCACGACTCGTGTGTCGTCGTTTGTACGGTACGGTCGATATCCTGAGGATGCCTCGGTGTCGAGGCGAAACGTACGTCGAGTGCGATTTGGTGTTCTCTGTGGTGAGTTCTTCGACAAAGTTGGCGAAGGACGTTACAAGTGTTTTTGTTTCCCGTGTTCGGACTCTGTTTGTGATCTGGTCGCGGTGGTGGGAGGTGGCAACTTTAGGTAGGGTTGTCACATGAGAAGGACGTGACAATCTATATTGTTTCCCGAGCTCTTCCTATACCTATTCGTGTTCTGGTCGCGGAGGTGGGTGGTGGGAACGTCAGTTAGGCTTGTC
>NJDD01002419.1:532974-575017 GCA_002245505.1 Calephelis nemesis
TGTTTCCCGTGTTCGGACTCTGTTTGTGATCTGGTCGCGGTGGTGGGAGGTGGGAACGTCAGTTAGGCTTGTCACATTCTGTGTCGTTTGGAGGATTGTTTGCCACAACTGTTACACTGCTTACGCGGAATTAGCAAAATAAAGGCTTATTTTACATCTGTTACAATGGATTTCCGCAAAGTAACGCCTGATTCAATAAAATATCTTTATTACAATGTCGTAGACTATAATATCAACCTAATTTTACTACTACTTAAGTCCATGTTTATTGATAAGGTGGTAAGAGTTTTGGTCTAAATCATTCGTAGATATAAACTTTGTTTAAGTTCTTGTAAAAATGGACCCAGCTGATATTTTATGTATTATCTAAAATTCTATAGATGTGCTATGTACCTTTTATTTAAGACACGTTACGTATTTTTGTGCTAAAACTAACATACAGTTTAATACAAATCAGCAACCACTTTCAAATGAAATAAAAAATGTATATAAAAAGATTTGGAAAAACACATGCTTATGTTTATGCGTTTTCCCGTTAATAATTCATTTATAATATAATATACATATAATTTATATACTTATACATTTCATTGAATACATTGTTTTAGCGCGAAATTTTAATTATACTTATTTAATTTTTTAATTATACTTATTTTTAAAACAGAAGACGTAGTTTGAGTAGGTACTTATAGTAAGTTGGATTTGATAATCGTTACTCAAAACTAGCGAAAGATAAAATAAATCCAACGTCACTTTTTTTTAAATAGAATTTAGATTTATCATAATTTATTTTTATTTCAACATTTGCCAGAAAACGGTAAAGGATTCCTTATTAATTATTACAGCATTTTCATAAATTGATTATTAATGATAAATAAATTATACCCAGATAATAATAACATATTAGTAGAAATATAGGTTGACTAGCTATTGATCGGGGCTTCGGACTGTAATTAATAAATTAATAAATATTTCAGGACAAATCACACAAATTGAATCTAACTCCAAAGTAAGCAAATTATATACTTGTGTTATGGGTGTTAGTCAACGCTACTAATATATATAAACACTTAAATAGATACCAGAATAAATTTAATAAACGCCCATACCCGGAAATGTAGACATCTAAATGTTCATCACATAAATGCCTGCCCCCGCCTGGAATCGAACCCGAGCCTCGCGGTTGGTTGATGTAGTTAGGCGTGTACGCCTATGTAAGTAGTAACTATTTACCTAAACTCCGAAGAACAGAGGCAAGTAATGGAGACTTCCTTAGGACTAGTTTTGTTTGGGATATCTGTCCCGGAATTCGGGACAACAACAAAAAACATATAATAAAGGTTATTTCGAATTAGTTATTCGTCTATATTAATCTAAAATTTGCTTTGTTATGAATAATAAATAACATACACCGCCGTTACAACTATGCATATTATAATCAATACTTACTAATGCATCATCGCAGAGCAAAGACTGTTAAAGGTACAGCCATGAAATTTGGTGTTTTATAGAGTAGACACAGACTAAAGACGGAATTTCGGAAATTCTACCCCTAAAGGGGTGAAATAGGAGTTGAAAATTTGTATGAAAAAATCATTTTTTAAGTAAGAAACGAGAACCTTTGTTTTTGGGTTACTTATTAAAATAAAATCATAATAATATAATATATAAACGTTTCTGGAAATTCTATCCAGGGAGGTGAAATAGTAGTTGAAAGTGTGTATGAAAGTCCTTATTAATGTTCTACTGATTAAAAACAAATAAATAAATTAAAAAAAAATATTTCATACAGTTTTTAATTCAACTCCAGGTGAGTAACTGCCACGCGAACGAAGCCGCGGGAAACAGCTAGTGGAGTTACAAATTATAAATGTTTTATCTAGTCGCAAACTTTAGGTAAATATAGACGAATAGCTTATTCCAAATAACATATTTTTAAATGTTGTCCGGAATTCCAAAAAAAAATTAGTCCTAAGGAAGCCTCCGTTTCTTCTCTCTGTTCTTCGAAGTTTAGGCAAATAGGCACTATCTATTCCTATCACTGGTCATTAAGCTATACCACGGTCTACTAGGACAAAAAGTACCCTATGTTCTTCTTCAAGATATATTGTTATACTAAAATTCATTACAATCGAATCAGCCGTTTTGACATAAAGCGAAACAAAAATTCACATATGCATTACGTATTTATATAAGCAGAGATTATTATAACAAAAAGTCACTAATCCAATAGATGCCATTCAATTATTTGCGTATTGATTCTTTTATTTAACTTATCACAGTAATCAGATCCATAGATTGGTATTTTTTATTAATTTTAATTTTGCTACGCTTTATTGCACCATGCTCCAAATAATTATAGCTTACAGCAACTTCCAACGTACATATATAATTAAAGAAGAAAATATATTTCACTTAGAAGAAAATACTACAATTTGAATAAACTAGATACATAGTTTTTAATATTTACATTCTTAATTAATCTTAAAAAATCAAGTTCCACAAATTTCTACTTTTGAGATGAAGGATTGACGGAACTTTCATCGAAGCATAAAGATTTTTTTATTTTTTATTTTTGATATTTTTTTTCAGTTTTCGTATTAACAAATTCAGGAAATTTTCTTGGGTGTACTTGCTTTACAAGAAAAGATTGATGAAACACACTAACAAAATAGATGGGCAACCGAACAAAAAATTCCACTAAACCCACAAAGACTAGATCTTTCTTCTTTTATTTAAGAAGTTGAACGTCCCGAGGATATAACATGCAATGTTATTAAAATTTTATAACACAAAAAAAATTAAAATTGTAAAAATGTAGAATAACTTAGGTATGTTCAGTGCTTTTGATGGAGAATTTTGCTGAGAAAATGGTGATATTGTTAAAGAAGTAAAAAAAGAGGTCTTTAATGGAATTTTGATTTTATTTTAAGGGAATTTTACTTACACTTCATATAATAACAGTGAAATGAAGTTTCATGAAATAGTAATTTGGTTCCGATTTTGACTATTGATTGCGAAAGAAGGTGGCTCTACAGCATTTTGTATTATAATAGGCACCTATCAAACGAAATTAAAAATTAAGTATTTTACTGTTTAGTCAAATACGTTATACAATTTGAAAACACGTTGTTGCACTCTGATGATAAAGATACAGAAGTGTTTTTTTAGATTTAAAGTTTAATGGAGTAGTTCTACACTGTTCGTAATTATTGGAATAGTAGTGAAATGTTTAAACATTGTTATTTAGACTGCCGCTTTTATACATTTTAAAATTTTAGCCGAGGATTTAGCACTTTGACCCAACTGTATGTTGTAAGAACAAACAAAGAAACAAAAGCCATCGGAAGGTTGACTCTTAAATGCGCCATGATTTAACGAAAGTCAATATTTGGCGTATTATAAAAGTTTGTAACATACTTATTAAAGAAAGAGATTAAAATGATAAAGAAAATAAAGTAGAACAAACACTTTCAGTTCCAAATTACGGTAATGTTTTTTACATATATATATATATCTTCAAGCCAAGTCCCTTACGGGGTAGGCATGGAGTATCGAGTGCCAGACCTCACGATCCTGACAAACCTGTCTAGATTCCTTTACATTCATTACCCTTTTCATACAAACACGCCGGTTTCGGATACTCTTGACACAGTTATGTTTTAGTTATCTATACACAAACATATTTACAAAAAATATGTACAACGATAAAGAAGTATTTTTTTATCATCAAAATAACATAAATTGAATTACATAATTATTTCATTTTAAAAACCCATTTGTAGAATATTCAATTGGTTCAATTCAAATGATCAGGATGCTTAAGAGTTAACTAATTTCACTTTGTAAAATCGCAATAATTAATAATCACGTACATTACATACATTTAATAATCATCTTATTTATTTGAATACGCAAGATCATTTAAATTCATTAGCGTAGGTATCATCATGCTTAGTTATAAGGATTGTGTTTTATAAAATATGACTTATGAAGGTAATAAATTACCTAATTATATAATCTAATGTTCCTTTATTTGAAAAGTTGCGGGCCATTTAACTGGCATCTATTGAGAGTTTTTTAAGTTACCAAGTATTTCACATACAAGTTACAAATTCGTTATAAAATATTACATTAAACGAAAATAAATATATCAAAATTAATTTAAGTTTAAGACAAAAGTGTTGATAAATTAAACTACACACTGCATTAAAATTAATTTTGTATTTCAACACAATAACATTCATATACAAATAACTTTATTTTTAACTGTCAAAAATGACATCTGTCAAACATTACATCTGTCAATAATACAATAATTTAAAAATGTTGTTTTAATTGCATGTTACAGATTTGAATTAAAAGTATTAAAAGATGACATTCCGTTACTTCTATCAGTAAAGATACACAAATACAAAGAACAGTCTTATGCAAAACTTATTACTAAATTATTATTTTCAGAATAAAGTTTAGAATGTTACAGTTATGTGACCTTACCTATCTTTGGATGCAGTACAAAATAAAGTGAAAATAATTGAGCTTTGACGTAAAAAGTAGAGTCAGGTACTTAAATTAAACTTAAAGTAGATAAGAATAGTCGAAAATAGGTGAGGTGATCTAAATACAAAAATGGCACTTTAAATGACTTCTAGGAAATAATGAAGGTATTTGTAAAATGTAAGGTGTGTTAAATTAGATTTACAAAAGCATATTTACATTCGTCAATTAAGTAATGGTCATATTATATTACTCGTACATTTGTAAATTAAATAAGTTGCAAAAGACTTTCATATTGAATTCAAAATATTCATAGACTTTGACGATAAGGTAAATTAATGAAATATTTTGTATCAAGCGCGAAAGAAAAAAAAACAATTTTACAGTTTTAACTCAAATTCCTTATTCTCAATGTACATTTTACATAATTTATATTACATAATAAGTGTATTATAAGGGTACTTAAAACCTAATATACAGATTTAAAATGAAAATAACTACGCATTTCATAATGGGCTATTACATTTACGATTTCAGCTTGTTCTTATTCAAATCAAAAAGAGTCTCTTTAAAAGCGATAATAATTCCAAAAAAATATGGATCAAAGTGTTTATGTTAATTTTAAATAATGATAAATGATCCAAGTGAATTGGTACCTACACCTAAGTTCTAATAAATTATTTTTCAAAGGACGCAGAACTGAAACTATACATAAAAGTATTATTTTTCCACTGAATGGTACGAGTATAAAATGTCGATGATATAACAACATAAATACAAAAATGGTATTCATCGGATGAAGACTTGAAGCCATTTTTTTTCTCAATAATGACTTTGATATAGGTAAATATTAGCAAACTTTATTTGCAAGGTACAATGCTGTTTACATATTTTGACCGCTGGGAATATTTTACTTGTATAATTTTCCTTTCTTTGTTTTCGTCGTTCAATCATCGTCATTTAGCAGATCCGTGCATGACTTCGCTTTGGTAGATCTGAAAATAAATGAAATTTTATTTTAGTTTTTTTTTCTTTATATAATTGGAAGGGAAACAAGCAAACAAACAAAATGCCGTGATTTAAAGACTATCAAGGTGGTAAACGTTCTTAAGTTTTATGTGCACATTTACAAGCTTATCTAACTTCCGCACTGGAAGGGCCTTCAAAAGAGTCATCAGCCATTAAAAATACTACCGATTGCTTTATGTTAAATATCAAATTACGCGTCTTGGCTTGTAGCGTAATAAGAAATTTGAAAGTACTATTTTTATACAGGGTTATCCCAAAAATAGTGCCTAGCGAAAGTCCAGAGACATGACACCCCTTGGGGTATTCGGATCACCCCTATGTATGTTTTGCGATTTTGCGATGTCGTTGCAATGATGAGTTTTTAGAAGTTTATTTCTATTCAAATATATTTATTTATTATTTTTATTTATTTATTTTATGATATTGGAAGGCAAACAAGCAAACGGATTTCCTGGTGGTAAGAAATTCACGCCGCCTAGAGACACCAAAGGTGGTAATGGTGCGTTGCCAACCTGAGGCCCGGATATTAGGCCTCGAGCAAAAGTAAGTTTACCGGCTACCTTACCCTCCGAACCGGAACATGGCGGCAGGAATAAGTAAGGCGGTGGTACCAATCCGGGCGAGTCGCTGCTAAACTCTACCACCTAGTCAGATGTCACGGTGTTGGTGACGGTGAGCCTATGCTCGCCTTTTACGAGCTGCCTGGCAAGGAAGGCAGGTGGTCTATTCTACAAAGGAGCCCGGCCTAACACGGGGAATTATATATAATTATTTCCGTCATTATTTTTCTGATTTATTACTTTAGTAATAATTAAATAATTTTTAAAAACATCATTTGCATAGCCATTGATCCATTTATGAAACATAGCGAAAGGCGATACGTACTGGCTAATTTTAACTCTGCGACAAATCCTGAGTTCAATGGCTCCATTTCGAACAGATTTGAAGAGAGCGAGAGCTTCTACGTGGGCTAGTTCATGACAAGCCTGCCCATTTACTGCTAGAACTTCATCTCCTGAAAAACATTTTAAAATAATATTAACCAATTTTTCTTTCTTTAGGTTTTGGCCTATACGTTAGAAATAAATTATAATAATTAAAGAATAATAAAGTGCAAGTAGAAATTTGCACTAAATTTTATATATATTAATCAATTTTAATTGATCATCAGTCACAAGCCGTCAGTAAGTCATTTTAGGCTCTTGGGTAAGCGGTGGCCTCATTACACAAGCTCATGTAACGAGATTTGGCGGTAGCGAGGAAATATATGACACGTTAATTTCTTCATGGTTGTTTCATTTGTGCACTTTCACTGAAAAAAAAATATACGAAATGCCACCAAAATTGACTAATTTCACTCAATATTAATTTCACTCAATTTTTAATGTTACGTCAAATTTAAAATTGGATTTGGGTAGTTAGTTCTAAATGTCATTGGTGCAAAATATTTTTAAGTAACTTTAATCACTCTCACATGTTTTTGAAACCCATACGGTGATTTTGATTATGGTTAATAAAAAAAATAAAACCAAAATGTCAAACTTACTCGATGATAATTTAAAAATAGCACCGCGAGGAGTATGTACATTGTGTGTGTATTTAAATTATCATAGAGTAATTAAAAATTGGGCTATTTTTAAATAATGCCATTATATTGCCAATGGTAATTTAAAAATAGTTCCCCCTAAAAATTAAACATTAGAAATTACTTTTAAACAATATTATAATATTGCCAGTCCAAATTAGGTTGGACAGGTAAGCTTTTATATTCTTACTCTTTAATGTTATAAAGAGTAATTTAGATGTGACAGTTTATTTATCGTTAATCTATTAAAATCATTAAGTTTAATCAAAACCAATCGGATCTCAATGCATAAAATTTCACTTAAAATTTTAGCGAAGATTCATCAAAGTCGTTCAAGTAGGATTTGAGATATTTCAATTCAAGTAAATCACCTCTGTGGTCTAGCGGTTCAGGTGTTGGACTTGACTGCATGAGGTCCCGGGTTCGGATCCCGGGTCGGGCAACAAGAAGAAAATTTGGGTTTTCCAACTTTCTAATAAAAAAAATGTTACTCGGGATTGGATATGTCCCCGGTTGGCGATAGGCTTGAGACCTTTGAGTTGTGATGTTTGGGTTTGCAATTGTCTGAAGATGAAACTTTTTATATGTAGATGAACAGCTAATAGTAACATTATATGCGATTATAGTAGTTAGTATATGGTTTAAATAGGATATGTGTCCGGTTGGCGATAGGCTTGCCACCTGTCACTTTGTGGGACTTACTATCTTCGGCTAGTCGTGGGTGCCCTGGTTGCGCCTCTGCCTACCACTTCGGGGATATGGGCGTGAAGATACTACTTTTTTCTGGAGTCATACCTCCATTTGCCCCATTTGAGACCCCTATTTTGGAAAAAAGGGCGAAGATATTTTTGGTTTAGTTTTATGGGGAAATTATTACCGGGACTGAAATTTTGTGTGCACATTTTTCGTTGAAGATTAATCAATATTCTGCTGCTTTGTTTACAACATGGCTATAATTTTAAATTGTAGTACAAAAAAGTTCTATGAATAGAAACCAATAAAAGTTTTTAAATATTTTTTTCTAGTACTCATAACTTTTCTTAAGTAATGTTACAAGAAAATGATATCAAAGGATTTAGAAGAGGTTCTATTGATACTAGTGGTCGCCCATCGGCCGAAATTCGACCATAATTAATTTTAATTATAAGTTATTCAACGCAAATTATTAAAATAATATGTTCAAACATTATTAAGGTTCTCTCATTAGCTATCTTTTTGATAACAACGCCATCTTCATTTATCAAGACCAACTACTTTGTTTCCAAACATTTTGAATATAGTTTGCGCTCCATATGTGACCTTTTATCGTTATCAATGTTTGTGTTTGTGTTTGTCAAATGCATGGTAGAATATGTAACGTTACAAACATTACATACAAGGATTGTTAATGAAAAGTGTTAGCGTTCTGACTTCTGTACTTCTCCTACACATAAGCTATACGTGTGCCAAATTTTATACTTCCACCGTCCGAGCAATTTTTGTAAAAATGGGTTCAAAGTTTTTGCTACATGTATGAATATTAAGATACAATATTTTTAAACTTTAGTTAATTAATAAATATGTCACATAATTAGTCTAACACCTACAATAATAGGTCCACATTTAGATGCGATTTTCAAAGTAACATTCCATAAAGAATAACCCATTACAGTAATCTATTTATATAAAAGAAAGTGGTATTAGTTACACTATTTATAACTCAAGAACGGCTCAACCGATTAGGCTGAAAATTGGTGGGGAGGTAGCTTAGAACCAGGAGAAGGACATAGGATACTTGTTATCCTGTTCGATCATGAGGAAACTAGGAAAAACTACATTTAATTTTCCCCATACAAACTGAACGCGCGGAACGAAGTTCGCGGGAATAGCTAGTAAGAAATATTTACCATATTATTGAATCTGCCAATTGAGGAGTATTTAAAGTTGAAACGCAATACCAGTTGTGTCAATTGTTATCACAAACAATGCAATAGCTCCATGTACCTACTGATAATGAGCAAGTCGTCAAGTGGCTTCCTATCCTTATCGAGTTGCATTCCTCAAATGTCAGAATTTAATACTACCATGAAGTAGGGATTATTAGTATTGCAAGTATAAAATAGTGTTTTAAGAATTAACTTAGTATTTAAAAAAAATGTTTGATTGCCTATGTGGTCTGGCGGTCCAGGTGTTTGACTTGACTTTATGAGGGCCGGGTTCGATTCCCGGGTCGAGCAACAAAGAAAAGATGGTTTTTTCCAATTTTTTGATAAATAAAAGTTGGTCGGGTTTGCATGTGCGCCCGGTTTGAAGATAGGCTTGCCACCTATCACACTGTGGCAGTCTCCCTACCTCTTCGAAAATATAGGCGTGAAGATACTTTATTTTAATTTTATAATGTTTTGAATTCGCTACAGTAGTCTGTAATAATACTTTATTGAACTTTCTTATAAAGTACACTTTTTTTTTAATTTATCGGTAACTTTTTGTTTACTCGCAACTTCTTAAGTTGAGAATAGTTATGATTTTCATTGCAACACTCATCAACCTTTACTTTTACTTGTGGTCGATTTTTAAAAAAAGTAGCTTATGTGTGATTTCCGGTCCTTTCATGAATAATATGCGTAGTAAATGTGTATACCCCGACAGGCTTTCGCATTAACATTATTAGTACGGGCGTAAAATCAAGTGAAATATGTTGTTAAACACAAATATACAGGTTCAACACACATTTCTGCAGTTATAATCTAAACTATATCTTCTGACGATCGGTTATGTAGATTCGAAATTGTGTGCGAAGTTGTTGGCGTCTACTAGTTTAGTTAGACAAAAATAAACAACTTCATAAATAAATTTATTACATCAAGTGAAGTCCGAGTTGTTTACTCTCTGTTAATGTACATTAAAAATAGAATGTGGAATTTTATTAAAAAGATGAACCTAGCAAGTTATAAAAATCTAGGAAAAAATAATTTAATATATGGTAATTTATACCTAATGTATACGCAGGCAATACCGTATCAAGTATCACAAGCGTAATATCTTTTTAACATGAACACAGTTAATAAATATTTTATATTTGTATGATTTTACAAATAACTTAAAAGCAAAAAAATAGTTACTTTGAAATTGTTTTCTAATAACTTTTTTTTAATTTAATAAATCGACTTGAGAAACGTAAACCTATTTAATAAAAATCTAAAATTTAGCACTGTTTAGATCTATATCATTAAATTATAATAATCTGAAATTAAGGTTTATTTTGTTAAAAAATAACAACTATCTTACCTGCTTGAAGTCTCCCATCGTCTATCGCCTGGCCTTGCGGTAAAATGCTCTTGATAAAAATGCCCAAAGGTCCTCTCGGCGAATCACGACCTCCCACGATTGTAAACCCAAGAGGTTTCTTCCCATGGCCTTTCTCAAACGTAATCGTATGGTAAGTATGTGTAGGTGCACGAGGTTTACGTGGAAGCGTGCAGAAATTTGCCGCGTTCGGTGTTTGTATATCACTTTCACTTTTGTCTTTATCTGTAACACTATCTGGAGCGTCTAAATCTACCACATCACTTGCACAACTAAGGGTCAGTCCATCTTTATTCCCACCGTAACTAACAACTTGACGACGTAGCAACTTGTTGTTCATACTACTATAGCCAGCGTTCTGTCCTTTCAGGAAACGAGAATGCGTGTCCGATGTTGTCTCCGCTTCATCGGTCGCTGATAGCAAACCGTTACATGACGAATCATCATGCGACTGACGCAAATTCATCCTGACTTCATATTTATTACGCTTTTCTTTCCCTAGTATTATTGCGTTCTCATAATCAACCGAACTTTCGCGCATAAGAATCGGATTCTTCTTCGGGAGCTCGCGTTGCCTTGTTTCGGGTAATGGTTTTTCTCGTTGCCGGCAAATTACTATGTCGATTTCTGATGAACCAGACCTTAAGGCTTCTTTGGCTTCTGTCATGGTAAGGTCCCGGAGTCGTCTGCCATTTACATTGACTAATTCATCACCTATTCGTAAAGTTCCCTCCCTGTAAAAGAAGCAACGCGTAAGTAAGTATTATGTATTCAGTGTTATTAATTAATAAAATATAAATATTATATTTATCTATAGTTTATGCACAACAAGAATGGACCTGGTTTTCCTCAACATTTCAGAAAAGTTAATTTGTTTTGTTTGTGAAACTTTTCAAATAATATCTATTCAAATTAATTATTGTAGTGAGCTACTTTGATATTAACGTCGTTTAAAATACTTTCATATGTGGTTGGTATTAAATAACAGCAATAAACTTTTATTATACTATAAAAACACTCTAAAATTACGTTAATTGCATAAATAGTCTAGATTTGGTCTAGAGATAATAATCAAATGCCACTTTCAATTGTTAATGCCGACTACGAGAAATTTTGCTTTACAAAACTTACTATATTTTCTTATATTTTATTTATTAATTACTAGCTATACCGGTGAACTTCGTTCCACGCATTCAGTTTGAATGGAAATAATTACAATGTCCTAGTTTTCTCGCAGTTTTTTTTCTTTTTATTATCTTTTAAACCTTTCCTGGACTTTAACAAAAAATTTAAAATCAAAAGTAGTCAAATCGGTTTAGCTGTTCTCTAGTTTTAGAGAGACTAATAACGAACAGCAAATTGTTATGTATACCTACAGATTTTTTGTTGTTTATATTGTTGGTGTAAAACATTTTTTGTTACTGAACTTTCTTATATTTTAAAAAAAAAACAATGATTGTAACAAGAAGGTCTTGAAGTAACAAAAAAATATTTTATTATTTGACATTAGGTACTAAAAGCTGATAAGCTCTCTTTTCAACAGATATTATCACTTTATAAATGATATAAATAATTAATTGTTTATATTTACGAGATGATTTTAATAGTAAATCAGCAAAATACAATCGGTTGTTAATTAAGATAGTCTGTACATTATTAAATACATATCATAATCAATCATGTTGAAGGAAAGGAATAACAAAAGAATCCAGAAAGAGAATGTACAGAGTACAAGGCATTAAAAGAAAAAACGATGATAATATTAGAATGAAGATTGGTTTAATGACAAGAGTAATAATTTTATAAACAAAAGAAAGAGATGTATTAAACTTTTCGTTTTAAGCCTCTGGCGAATAGAAAAAGCTTAAGAGAGCTACGGTTGCAATTTGGCAAAGTTTATATCAAGTAATTCAACCCTTTCCCTGGAAAGGGTTTAACTGGTACTGATAATTTTGTAACAGTAAATTTACTTAAAAATGACCACATATTCACAATCTCCACAATCTGCGGAACTTATGATGCGGGCGTGAAGATACCTTTTTAACTTAGAAAGCAAGTTTATTGAATTATTAGAAAAAATTGGAAATAATAACCAGTTTTTATCGTAAGACGAGTCAGGTATTAAAAGTTATAAATGTGATAAGGTCGTAAAGAGTGAAACATGAATCGGGCAGTAAAATATATTTATAGTCCACATCCTGAAACAAATATCTGTAATAACTAAGCTTACTTCCCCCGTGGATAAGTCTATGATATTAATAATGAAACACTCTTCTTAAAATTAATAATATTAACACTTTTAATTTACCGCTTCAGAAGATTACGCTAAGTTTTTCAGGGTTATTAAAAAAAGAAACAAAAAGTATCCTAAAATATGCGATTATAAGATCTGTAGCATCCTAGTAATTAATTGGAATAGAAATAGATTTTTTTTGAATATTGGTAATGTACAGTAAGCATACAAAATATCTGACTTCCATGCAATACTTTCAAAGTATTATAAAGGGGTTAAATATTTCGTTTGCTTATTGTACGAAATATAGATATGGATTTTTCGCGGTTTTCAAATTGTACTACGGTAAGAAAAATATCCAAAAATGATTAAAAATTGGTCCGATATTTAAATCCAGATGCAGGAACAAACAGCCTCACCGACAAGAATTTAAATAAAGAAAATGATTTCAGTTTTTTCTGAATCTTATTCAATAACAAGACACAGTTAGATAAAAATGTATACATACAATGTAATGGACTTAGAGAAATAAATTAACATAATGTTACAATGTAATAAAAGAGCTACGTCTGCATCAATATGTTTTAGAATTTATTTAAAACAAATGACTAATAAAAAGTTTGTTTCGCTATTCTCGTAAAGTACAGAAAGTTAGTGAATTGAGAAAGATTCATGACTTAATCTAAGTATTTTTTTATATCGCCTCTGTGGTCGAGCGGTCTAAGTGTTGGATTTGACTTCATGAGGTCCCGGGTTCGATTCCCGGGTCGGGCAACAAACAGAGAATGTGGTTTTCCCAATTTTTTTTAATAAAAAAGTTGCTTGGGATTGGATGTATGCCCGGTTGGCGATAGGTTTGCCACCTATCACGTTGTGGGACTTAGTATCTTCGGCTAGTCTAGGGTACCCAGTTGTGCCTCTGCCTACCCCTTTGGGAATATGGGCGTGAAGACACTTTTTTTTTATAAATATTTGTTAAAAATCGACTAAGTAAGAGTTGAGATAAAATAATCGCCTATGTGGTATAGTAATCCGGTGTTGGTATTGACTGTTGACTACATGAGGTTCAGTGTTCGGGCAACAACTTTGCATATGATACCATATGTGCCCTGGTTGGTAATAGGTTTGCCACCTACCACATTGTAGGACTATGTATCTTTGGGCAATCCCGGACGAGTGTTTTTATGTATGCCTGTAAGTACTTTTGTAGTAAGAGTAGTAGTAATAGTAGAGAGTTTTTCACTAACATGGAAACAATCACAACTAATATAAGCATTAATAAAAAACATTCTACTTACTTAGCTGCTAAGCCGCCAGGCACCACATGAGCTACCAAATATCCTACATGACCTTCATCTGTAAGTTTAGTTTTAGCTATGAAAATACCCAACTCATCACATGGATTATTCCTAATTATTCTCACAACCTTAAACTCAGATAATGATTTCGATGAGTTAACACCTTTCAAGGGTTTTCTACAAGGTGGGATTGGAGGGATACCACAGTCGCCTTGACCAGCGTCTCTTTGTCGCATTTTTTGTTTTTCCGTTAACTGAAGATAATGAGATTCACCTTGATCTAAATTTTTAGGCATTCGTCTAAGTATTTCCTTACGATCTAAAGATAATGCTCTTTGAGTATTTCTTATTCTTGTCTTAGAATAGTCATTCTTATCTCTACTTCTTCTGTTTGACAAACGCGATTTTATGTATGTTTGATCTCCTGATACGCTTCTACTATGACAAGGTATTTGGTTTGTATGAGATGCTGAGCTCTCGCAACGTGATGATATCCTATCGCTATCAAATATAGAAGATGTTGCCGACTCATTGACTAGAATTCCTGAGTCTGCATCCTCGCAATCATGTATTAAAACATTTTCATCGTCACAAGAAACATGATACACGTCATCGTGAAATACAGAACTGTTCTGAAATTCATCTAATCCAGGAAGAGCTCCATACGAAAAGCTTCTTAATTTAGCTTTAACGCCTCTCTTTTTCCGATTTTTGGATTTAGAAACTTCATTAGCTTCACATTGATTTACATCTTCGTCTTCCCCAGTGTGTTTATATAACTTAGAAAAAAATTTGTTAGTTGAAGATTTTAGATACCTATCTGACATCGCACGAAGTTTTGCAGATAAACACGAACTAGGTCCAATTGTGTCTTTATCATCTTTAGCTTTGTACTTCTCAGACTTTTTGTTAGGCCTTATGGATATGTCCTCATAAGACTCATAGTCGTCGTTAAATATTTGGTCACTAGATTTAGATAATTTTGAACCTGCTTTGGGCACAGCGTAATAACGATCACATTCTGAGCCTGAACTATAGCATCTATTTCCTCGATGAGTAAATGTTTTACCATCTCGCCAGTTACATTCAGACGGTCTCTTAACAAAGAAAACATCATCATCGTAGTTTGGAATTTTGGCCCAAGGGCTATGGTTTTCAAACTCGATATGAGCTTCTGAGTATGGTTGTGCGTATCGACAAAGGTTTGTGTCATCAACATGGCCAAAACCACTACATTCACTCCCTGATGTGGATGCTGCATCATCACCATGACGCATTGGAGTGTTGGATTTAAAACATGACAATTTTGTGTTCTTAACTTTATCGAGCAGAGGATTACGCTTTTCTCTACATACTACATATTCTTTTTCTAATGAGCTGCCGCGATTTCTGCTAGAGTTGTGAGTTTCTTGTGGTGATAACGGACTGTTTTGTAACGATATCCGTCGCGTGACAGGAGTGTCACCGCTACGCTGACAAGGACGTGGTGATTTATCTACTATTATTATTTGATCACTAAGGTTATAGAAATTCGTTTCTACTGAGCTACTGCTGCTTTTTCTGTTAGAGTGACGCACCGGAGACATATCTGAAAAATACAATCATGAAAAATTAGTATATTTCTATAATAAACTTGGCCCTATTGACAAACCTGACCAATAGACAAAATTACGTTCTTAATTAGAGTTACAAAAAGGATCAATTCGCATATAGGTATAAAGGTAACAAAAAAGGGCTTCTCGAATTTCACTAAACTTGGCTGGTTGCTATTATCTTACATTAGCATTCGTTTATACGTACAACTAATACGGATTCCATATTCTTCGAACTTTTATCTTATAATCACTATGTTGCGACAAGAATATTAAATTGATACATAAAAATAAAGAAGTCACACTCGTATATGAAAGATTAGATGTTATCTTATAATCTCAAACAGTATTGTGACAGGAATAATAAATTGGTAAATAATAATAAAATGTCACACTTGCGTATGAAAGATTAGATGGAGAACCAGTTAAGTAGTACAAATAACTAATGATACTAGGTTAATGAATTTAATCATAGAAACGGTGCCACATATTTTGTCAAAGTGTTACCAGTATCAAGGGTTTTCTTAAGAATATTTCTTATTTAAGGAATTTTTTTTTTGACATATTCATTGTTATGAAAAACTGTTGACTGGACATTAATTCAAGAACATCGTGTACCCATATCAATACTGATATCACTACAGTGGTGTCGGTAATAGCGTGAATGGAACTGCACTTTTACAATTGCAACTCTTAAGACGCGAGTATAAGTTAAATAGGTCATTAGCGACAAGACTACTACGTAGTTCGAATAAAGATTTCTATTACTACTCTGTCGTACGTATATAATAATTTGAATTAGTTATTCAATCACTTACCAATCCTGGATCGTCTTGTGGTCCGTGGTTCGGCCTCAGGAGAAACGGCCAGAAGCCGCGGCGGCTCTCCTTTCTTGAACCACCGCATTTTGTCTGCATTCACACCATCTTGATTTTATTTAACTGAAACAAAATAAACAGTCGTTACTAAGACATAATATTTACTGATGTATCATGAATATAATATCGACAAAAGAAGATGAACAGATTCATCACCAGCAACAGCAAAGTCAGTTTCAACTACAATATATTTTAAATCTTAAGAGTTATTAATATGGTTTGAAATCTAAATGCTATAACTACGCCAAATAGCAGGTGTAACAAACGAGCAAACAAAACTATCATTATTAACAAATTCGCCATAACATAATCTACCGAGTTTGATAGAATAATGCTTGAATTTGTGGAAATCCATACTTGAATACAAATAAAATTATTTATTTTGCAATTTGTTTCTAAACTGCTTCATACTCGACCTTTGTGGAGTGCAGTTAAATTCTCCTGAAGAAGCTTCGGTTGCGAAGCGAAACGTATGATTCGTTTTTAGTAGTATGTTGTTGATGCTAATAAAACAGTTTAGTGTTATGCGTATAGTGAATTTTTATTTGGGGACTTTGGCTTCTGTTAAGTCCAATTTATTCACTACGCACTGTCTTCCCTGTTTTGTCATGCAAAAATATGTAACAGTTTTTGACGGGAAATTGCATAGTAAATAATTTTATTTAGATTAAAGTCTAACGAAATCTATTTCATAACCATGACCTAATGATACAACTTCGGTTAGTGTCAGTGGTTACAGTAGACTTAATTTATTCAAGTAACGGCCGTCCTTGCTGAGTCCATTGTGTAATCAGCTTGACAATTCCAATGCAATCAATAATGCTTATATTTTCTATAACAAATTAAAACGGACATGAAACCTTACACCTTTATCATTGATTCCGGGACGTGACAAGCCTATCGTTCGCTGGTGATAATCTAAGTTTAGGTTGTTGAAGTATTTTACTAGTGTAATTATATACTAGCCATAAAAAGTTAAGAGAGATCTATGCAGATCTACCGCCATGTTTATTTCACTACCTTTCATGTTTCTGTCACCATAGCGTCAGTGCTCTGTCATTGTCGTGTTTAACGCTGAAAGAATTTGAATCGCAACAACAACATAAGGATGTGCCTGTGACATTGTTTGTAGCCACAAAAAGCCTACTGTGTTTACTATCTTTCATAGAAAAACAGAGTATGTTCAAGACCAAGTAGAAGCCAGTGGAAATAATCCTAAAATAAAAATAATTCAGTAGCTTCAGACTAAACCTACAATGAAGACACGCGCACACACACGCACACATACGAACCACAAGCGTGCAGACACTGACACACACTTCAAACTTATAAAACAAATCACAAATTAAAAATAATTATATGTAAACTAAACTCGAAATGAAATAAAGTTTAGTAATATTACAAAAACAGACAGAAAAACTTCCGGGATGCTAATGGACAGACATAAATAAAGTTTGTGAACAAATTAACGATGTTTCAATATTTAGTCTGAGTTATTCTTGGTACCGTAATCTACAACTGCAAACAGAGCTGCAAACAATTAACAGAAGTTTACACTGAGCTTTTACTCAAAAGATAGTATTATTTAATGTAAGTAATCTAGTTTTGATATTTTCCATCGTCGGCGCTTGGTAAAACTTCCAAATATTCTTATTTTTAAATGAAAACGCTTAAATATTACGTATCTACTAATTTTTATTAAGTAGCCCAATAATAAAGTTTAATGTTTCTAACTTAAACAAAAACGATCTTCCATACAAATTTTCAACCCCTACTTCATCCCCTCAGGGGAAGAATTTTCGAAATTCCGTCCTTAGTGAAAGTCGTCTACTCAATAAAACGACCCTACTCACCAAATGCCATGGCTGTAACTCTAACAGTTTTTGCTCAGCGATTATGAACCAGTCAGTCAGGACATGTTATTTTATAAGTATGGTATGGATTTCAGATACTTGTCAAAATTCTGCCATGCTAAGAAGAAAAAACATAAGAAAAAAATTAAGAAATCAGCTTAATTACACTTTAAGACAGCAAAAAAATGTGTTTTTTCTCCTTAGGAATCATTGCGATATTTCGCTTAGGCGACGATTAGACAATCATAAGTGCATTACATTTGGTTGATCCACCCGAACATTTTTTTTTGAGTACAAAAATGTATTTAAGCTGATTTCTTAAAATTTTGACTTATGGACTTTCTTTTTAGCAGGGCATAAATATTGACTTTATTGAATATTTGACTACTTCTGCTAAAATGTGTTAGTAAGCATGTAATATATGTGTGATACGTATAGTAGCTCTATAATATTTATTTTCTATAATTTTATTTATTCTCTTTTTTCCTTTATTTTAAAATAATTCTATTCCAATTGATATTACATGTGTTATATTTTTTTGTGTATTAGAGTGCCATCGTGCAAAATTTATTCATTTTTATTATGTCTCCATATGTGCACAATGAAGAGTTATTCTATTCTATAATATTCAAAGCATGTTAAAGCAAAACAAAGACTTATATGTACGTGTCATAAAAAAAATAAAAAAAATCTAAGATCTTTCGTTTGATTTCATTAACGTTGCATAAACATATTAACTATGGTAAAGCAATAAAACTTTTATTGATAAAAACAATTACAGAACTGCGCAATTTACTTCCTAATGTAGCAATATGTTTACAATTTGCTGCATTCTTGGCAATTTCTTGAACAAACAAGTTTTGAGATTGCTTCAATAAGCATTTGAAACTAAAAACAAATTATTTAATGCAGTTATCGGCTGGGAATACTCGCGCTGTCAGCGTTTATATTGTGCCATTATATAAAATTAGCAATTCATGAAATTACTTGTACATCCAACCTCGGTGCTTAGTTCGACGAACTTGAGTATTGATCCACACGTGCGACAATTACACAATATCGCAGCGACAAAAAGTGATCAAGCAGTGGTTAAGAGTGAATAGTGTCGGTATAGTATTATGTATTAGAGCTGTTGCACCGATAAAATGTGGATGCCTGACACTGTCACAGAATTAGCTAAGAAAAACACAAATTGGACCGACCACGACTTTAGATTATAAGTGTCGTGTTATTGTCGTAAGTGCGAAAGATGCCTAAATAACGAGCAAGTCTACGTCGTTGCATTATCATAATGTATTTTGCAAATGAGATAAAAGTTTGAGTTCAGGTTATCGAATGTCAATATATTGTCTTGGCAATTTCCACAGATATGTTTGACTAGTGTTTCGCGGATTCGCCTGAATTTTAACTATAACTTTTTATATGATATTGGAAGAAAAACAAGCAGACGGATTTCCTGATGGTAAGAAATTCACGCCGCCTAGAGACACCAAATATGGTAGTGGTGCGTTGTCAACCTGAGGTCGGGTTGTTAAGCCTCGGGCAAAAGTAAGTTTACTGGCTACCTTGCCCTCTGAACCGGAACACGTCATGACGTTATGGCGGTAGGAATAGGTAAGGCGGTGGTACCAATCCGGGCGAGTCGCTGCGAAACTCTACCACCTAGTCAAACGTCACGGTGTTAGTGACGGTAAGCCTATGCTCGCTTTTTACGAGCTGCCTGGTAGGAAGGCAGATGGTCTATCCTGCAAAGGAGCCCGGACCAACACGGGGGGAACTACTCTCAGAATCCGAAAGGAAAATCAGAATTTAAAGTACCTACGTCAAGTTCCCGATAAATGCACAACATGTAACGCTTTGCTAGCACCGTGACTAGAGCTTGATTCTTATATGTAATCAACGAACTATAATCCGTTAGTATAACCATTGGTAGTCCTAAAAGTGACGAAGCGTTTACACAAAATGTTTCGAGTTAACATTCGATAACGAACGACCGTAGTTACATTTTTACTACTCGTACAAAAAGCTACTATTCGTTAGCAAACCGACTGGTTCTCGAATATATGAACCGGGCATAAGACTGAATGTTAAAGTTTTGCAACAACTTGCCCGAAGACCAACGCCTGTTGTTTTCTGGGAGCTAGTGTAGGCAGTAAACTTACATAAGAGGCTTAAGAATAATACGTTGTTACAAAAGCATAAGCAACACTACTAACGAATATTTACCAAAGACTTTTACTCGGACGTACTAATTACTAATTAATTTTGTAGTTATATGAAAGAACAGAAAACAGAGATGGCGCTGTATGTGAAACATGATTCTCCCTGTTTTCCTGCTTTTCTGTTGAAATTTTTAATGAATTTTGTTCGCTATAAACCTCATGGAGCCCGAGACCTTTCCAATGAATGCAAAACCGTGGAAATAGGTTTGTGTGTTCTGGAGTTATAGCGTCAGGAAGGCAAACTTGACTTATTTATATATATATGAAAATGTGCTTACGTGCGTGGTGTAAAAGCGGTATTTAATAGTAAAGCCTAGTGTTTTTAAGCAAGGTCTTACATTCATAAATATGCTAATAAATGTAAATTTTTGGCATTAAATATAAAAAAGGAGATTCTTGAGAAACGCAAGCGAGATAGAATCTTTTAGTAGAGTAGAGAGAGGTAAGCAATGGCACAACCAGGATACCCTCAACTAGCCGAAGACAGTAGCTCCCACAATGTAAGAGGTGGCAACCCTATCACCTACCGGGCATATAATGTGTCTAATCTCAGGCTATATCTTTTTTTAAATACATAATACATATTTTTTATTTTGTGTTGCCCGGCCGGGGTTTCGAAACCGGACCTCAAGGAATCAAATCCGACGTTGTACTGCTAGACTACATAGGCGATCATATGACATCATTTAAAGAATTTTGATAGCTCTGAACGAAAATACGAGCAACAAAACATTAAAACAAACAAAATCAAAATGTCATGTAAAATCTCATCTTGTGCTGAACGTTAATTGAATAATAATCTCTTTTTGATGATTTAATGGTTATTAATTTTGTTTGCGGTTTTGCTAATATATTTTTTCAGTAACTGAAAAAAAATAACGAGTTAAGTCGTTATTTTTTTTATAAATTGTGTTTTTTGGAAATTATATTTAAGTATGACCCATGATATAAAATTTCTTAGGAAACACTCATTGACTTCGTGTCACTTAACAACGCCATCTGCTGTAACAACTTTATTGCTCACAAAAAATAGTATTATTATTCGCCAATAGATGATGATAGGAAGAGTCATATTTTTCAGTTTGAATACGAATAAAATTTTCGGTTTAAACACGAATAAAATGACATTTTCTAAAAATGATTTCTAGCTAGATCGATTTATCGGCCCCGAAACCAAACACACACTAAACATACATACTAAATTTCATGTAAATCGTTGGAGCCGATTCCGAGATTCCAATAATATATGTATACAAGAATTGCTCATTTAAAGGTATAAAATTTATTTGTCATTACTAGACTTGGGGTCTCTACTCTCTAGGAATGGACATGAAAACAAGTAATTTCAGATGTGTGTTGCAAAGATATTACTATAATAATAAATTAAGCTTCTGTTTGCAGTTGAAGTATGCAATTGTTTTTAAATTATAAACAAATTAATTATTTAATTATGTATATTTTAATATTTAGACAAATTATTGTTCCAGTTTATCAAAATATTCATTATTTATTACAATTTTACAATGTGATTTTCTATCCTACTTATAATATAAATTCGAAAGTTTGTTTGTTACGCAAAAACTGCGGAACCGAATTTCATGAAATTTAACACACACATAGAGGGTAACTGGGATTAAAACATAGGATAGGTTTTAACCCGAAACAATGTTCCTGTGAACCACGGGCAAAGCCGCGAGCAACAGCTAGTTATTTAAATTTTAATATTTAAACAAATTGTTCATGTTTATTACAAGATTCATTATATTATTACAATATTCAAATGTGATTTTCAATCCTTCTAATAAAAGTTTGTATGTTTATAACTTGGATTAGCATTAAAGACTTTTTACCACGCGTTAATAATAATTAATCATATGCCTCTATAATTATATTCTAAGAAATACTGTAAAAAAAAGTATCTTCACGCCAATATCCCCTAAGAGGTAGGTAGAGGCACAACCAGGGCACCCACGACTAGCCGAAGATACTAAGTTTCACAATGTGATAGGTGCTAAGTCTATCGCCAACCGGGCACATCTTTCCCGATATATCCAATCCTGAGCAACATTTTTTTAAACTAAATTTTCTTTTTGTTGTCCGACCCGGGATTCGAACCCGGGACCTCATGCAGTTAAGTCCAACAATTGAACCGCTAGACCACAGAGGCGATATAAAGTAATGTAATAAGTAATTATATAAAACAATCTCTAGACATGACACCTGATATTACATATATGTGATACGTGTATATTTATACGTTATAATAATATTAATTACAGTTAATTATTTCTGCCCTTGACACCACGAGCACGTAACACAAATCTTTAATGACAGTAATTTACACTTAAGTAGATAATAATGCTAATTAGCTAAGTATAACCTGACACTGAAACGGCTAGCTAGAAGCTAATAGGTGGTGTTAAGTGTGTGAATTTGAAAGAGACTTAGCTAGAACGGATGTTGTTGTTGAGTTTTAAATGACGATGCTGTGCTGAAAAAAGTAAAGGGATGTGCATATCTTGGTAGGTAAGAAGGTAGCGCTTTCAGCAGAGGTGGAAAATACACCCGCGCACGTAGGAAGGAGAGTAACTAGCACCTTGTGAGATCCACAAGAATAACCAGACGGCACTCTGCCAACAGTCTTGGACACATTTAGCTTTTGCTCGCCTCTTACAAGCTGCTTGCAGGAAAAGGCAGGGACTAGGGTGGATTCTACACAGAAGAATAGAACCAACACTGTGTCTAGAATCTCCGCAGCCCGATTCGACCGTAGATGTTTCCCGCGACTCTGTCCACTCTTACAAGTTATTTATCTCTCCCACAAAAACTTGCTTAGATATTGAGATTAAAAGTAGCCAGTTCCACTTAACAGCTAAATGACTAATTTCCACATACAAAAACATATAGAACATTAAAAGTAAAAGCGCGCAGAGAGACCACAACAACAAAAAAGTCTAAATCAGGGCAACCACAATTAGCTGAAGGTACTAAAACTCCCAGTGTATAAGACCCAGAAATCTAAATAAGGACATCTTGTAGTCGATTTCAATATAACCAGAGCTCAGAGCTAACATATTATCTTAGTTTAACTTTTGTGTGTGGAAATTCTGCTTTGCGATGTAGTGTAAAAAATACAAAAACAAGTACACACATGTGTGTATTGGTGGCGTTAATAAAACAGTTTAGTGGTGTGTTTTGTGTGGAGCTAGATATATTTGGGGGTTTTGGTTTCCGGTAAGTCCAATTCATTTATAGCGCACTGTTTTTTCTGCTTTGTCTTGCCATGTTACGTATACGTTTCTTAACGGAAAATCGCAAATAAAATAAACTTATTTGAATGAAAGCACTCTTTTGCATTTATAATATTACTGTAGTCTACATTATAAATTATAGTAATTCGAAATCAGAACGGTTTCCAAGCATGTTTATCTTCTAATGATACTTTCCTACCGGAAACAAAAGAAATGCTCGATGGCGAAGTCACCTAACGTGAATACACTTTAGATCTAAAGTCGCCTTGAATCATGTTCCGCAGTAAACATAGGAAGTTACAAAAGGTACAAGTCATGTGAATACTTACAATGCAATTTGCACAATGATGTTGCTTTTCTTTTTTCGATAAAACATTTCGCAATTGTACGCAGTTTACAAATGATTGCTTTTATTTGGGTAATCGTGTTGTAAGCTAACAATCGCAATTGAAATATTTTTTGATTTTAGCAGATTTCGCAACGATTTTGGCAACACTAAATTAAATTGTTAGAAAACAAAAAAAAAAATTTATTTCAATATAGAACAAAGCCAGCCCGGTGAAGTTGTAAAAACCGGTATAGGGCAATTCGAAAAAAAACACTAATACAGAAAAGATTAATAGAAAAACTAAACACTAAACGTCTGAACAGAATAGAATTAGAAATTGTAGTAGTTTTATGGTTAAGATATCTTTCAGCATATCTTAGAAATTTCACAATATGTAACGATTAACATTGTAAATGTGAATGTGTATGTTTTTTTCTATATGTCTATAACCGCTATAGAGAAACATATAGGCTGCTTGTTATCTTGATACTTTTTCATTTGTGACATTAATGTAGATTTTTTTTTGTATTGTATGTATTTGTAATTGACTTGGTCGAAGCGATAGAGTACGTGCTTAAGGAGCCATATACGCTAAAATACGTCAGCAGTTTACTGTTTTTTTCATACAAAGCAATCATGGATCTTGCTGACAAAAACACACAAGATTGACATGAATATGCTTTATAAGACTAGTGTTTCCAAAACACGATTCATTTCACTTTGCTCGATAGAAAAAAATAAAAAAGTTAACCCTTTTTTGAAAGCTTTTGCTTTCTGTCTACTTCAATTGTGAAAATATCGACACCAGATTTAACATAAACATAGATAAGTACTATACCTAAAAGATGAGTGTTTCAGTTTTTAAACTTTTTTTCAAATTACTTTTATAGTGTCAAAAATAGTGATTTGTCGCTTAAGACGTTTACTTTAGAGTGCCATTGTTCATAGTAATCATGGAACGGGGGAACGCGGTGATTGGCTCTTCTGGCTGACTGAGTATGGGGCCTTAACTCCACAAACTAACCTCAGACTCCGGTACGATTCCCGCGAGGGGGGCAGGATTTTTGTGACATCTGTCTTTCCAGGTCTAGGTGTTTAACTTTAAACTGATATTTCTTTGTTACTTATTTATATCGGTACTAAATAATACTCGGTACACAAGCATATATTTTTTGGGGTTAGATCAATTACTATTTTAGGGGTATCTGTCTTTTGTCCTTTTTTCATTAACATGTTTGTTGCTTAGTTTCTGTGGTCTGGCGGTTCGGCGTCGGGACTTGACTTCTTGAGGTCCCTGATTCGATCCCCGGGTCGGGCTACCAAAATTAGAAAATCGTGTATTATTATTTTTCTAATAAAGATAACGTTGCCCGAGATTAAATATGTGCTCTTTTGTGGATAAGCTTGCCAAACTTAAAAGTCTTCGGCTAGTCGTGAGAACCCTGTCTGTGCCTCTGCTTACATCTACGGGGATATGAGCGTGAAGATAATTTTGTGTTTGTCTCTTTTACCGCAAATAATACGTGTTTTTATTGCACTCGTTCAAAAGGTACTTAACCTTTAAGTAAAGGAGATACAATTTAAATTTAACCTTGATTGGGTTGGTTTATTTATAACTTTAAAATATGCAACGAAAAACCCAAATTACAAGATAACGTACGTTGCAAATTGTATTGACAAGTAAGGTTAAAAAAACACCTTTGTCAGTAACTAATATTCACTATTCTTTTTACAACATTGACCTTCGTTTTTTTACCCTAATATCAAAAGGACAATTTGTCCTGTAACTGTCTACAAAGAACGTAGACAGTTTCGACTTAGGTCTGGATTATTGACTTAACAGTTTTTGTATTTATTTTTATTTTTATGATATTGGAAGGCAAACAAGCTGAGGGTTTTCTTAATGGTAAGAAATTCACGCCGCCTAGAGACAAAAGTGTAATGGTGCGTTGCCAACCTGAGAACTTGATGTTAGGCCTTGTGCAAAAGTAATTTGACCGGCTACCTTATCCTCCGAATCGAAACACGTCAACGACAAGCAATAACGCTATGGCAGATATAGGTGGAGCGGTGGTACCAATCCGGGCGTGTCGCTGCAAAACTCTGCCACCTAGTTACTTTTTGTCTACTGTTTTAAAGTTGCATTAAAATCGAAGTCGTATTTTGCAGTTTTAATGCGCTTAAGTTATTTAAATATTATGTAAATATAATACATATAATATCGCCTCTGTGGTCTAGCGGTTCAGTTCTTGGACTTGACTGCATGAGGTCCCGGGTTCGAATCCCGGGTCGAACAACATAAAGAAAATTGGGCTTTTCCAATTTTCTTATAAAAAACTGTTGCTCGGGATTGGAAATGTGTCCGGTTGGCGATAGGCTTGCCACCTATCACATTGTGGGACTTAGTGTCTTCGGCTAGTCGTGGGTGCCCTAGTTGTGCCTCTGCTTACCTCTTCGGGGATATGGGCGTGAAGATACGTTACGTTACGTTATGTAGATATAATTATCAGGGCTCTTTTTGCAAAAACTGTATTATGTAATAGATGTAAAATAAGCCTTTATTTTGCTGTTTCCGCGCATACAAATTAAACGCTGTGGTAGAAAATCTTTCAATCGTGTTGAATAGTATGACAGTCTTAACGAATGTACCCACTGCCTAACACTGCGACTAGATCACGACTAAACTCCGAGCTTAGATTACACGAATTTTGCGGTATTAGCAAAGTATAGGAGTACTCTACGTCTATTACAAGGGATTTTCAATAAAATATCTTAATAATACAAAAAGTTTAAGGGCTTTAAAACTGCAAAAAACAGACAACGATTTCAAAGTCAAAGTCCGATCTTGCTTTATTTCGAAGGTAGAAAGCTATTTTTGAAACATGCCATAAATCAGTTTTTCTAATAACACAATATTGAAGTTATACTTCTTTTGGCGCGTTAGGAAAAAATGATGAGGGTAAATTTTTACGATGCGCGCGCACACCATCACGACAAACCGACATGATGAAATTAGCTATAGATAACATTTAACATTTTAACATTTTAGTTTTTTCTATGGTTAGTGTCATTTTGTCTACAAATGTAAAATAAGGCAAAAGATAAAATTTTTAAAAAGATTTTTACGTTATTACGCCGAAGACGCCGAAGAAGTATAACTTCTAACGCGTTTTTATATCTAATAGAACATAGCATTGAAAAAAAAAAACTAAACAAATATATTAAAAATTCGCACACAAATACACACACAAAAAACTAAGACGAGTAAAGCCTGCAAGATATTCAAAGACCAGTAAACGCATTACCCTTTGTGTTGCAATCGGTTAAAAAACTGCTCAATCGTTATGAAGATATCCACGTCTAGTTACATTAAATTATGCTTTAATATTATAATTCTCGTGAAAACAAAAGAACTAGAAAAATATTACCATGATATGAGTTAAAATTTTCAAAACAATAGCACGTTTTTTTCTAATTTTCTAGACAAATGTAGTGATGTAATTTTATTTGTAGGTTAAATTTAAGTAATCGTAAACTTTTGTACACAAAATGAACAAAGAAACTATAGGCGCACGTACGGTTCGCCTCTTTCACTGACTTTAAAAAAAGAAGCATCCATAACCCTATTAGTATTATAAATGCGAAAGTTTGTCTGTTTGTTTGTTTGTTTGTTACTCCTTCACGCAAAAACTGAACCTTGGATACTTGGATTGACACATAGGATAGTTTTTATTCCGAAACAATATGTCTGTGGAATCACGCAGGCAACGCCGCGGGCAACAGCTAGTTAAAGCATAAATAGAGCATTTTATAAAATAAGAAGACATATTTTTTAAATATATTTAAATTTTTTTATATTATATTTGTAACGAATGTAAAAAGCTCTGCATTCTAACTGTCCGGATTTGACTTCTTAAGGTCCCGGGTTCGATCCTTGGGTCGGACAGTAAAGAAATGTTTGAAAATGTGTATTGTATTATGATTTTTTAATAAAAATAACGTTGCCCGGGATTGGATATGACTGGCGATAGGCTTGCCACCTATCACATTGTGGGACTTAGTATCTTCGGCTAATCGTGGAGGCCTTAGTTGTGCCTCTAACTATGCCTTGTCGGGGATATGTGAAGACAGTTTACATTTTACTGTTAATAAACATAAAAACAAATGGTTATTGATATTAAGTTACAGAGTCTTTATCCTATCTGTATGCTTGCTCTTGAATCTCGATGTCATGCGAATTGGAAATTGGAATCGTATATGTCATTTTAGGTACTTTTAGTAAAGTGATACTCGATTTCAATTTCTAATATTGCATGAATCGAGCTTCAAGAGCAACCCTACTGATACATTTTAGTATTATGCTGACCTCATTTTAACACCTCAGTTGACAGTTTTAGCATTGTGGAAATCTTGTACTACGGAAGAATAGCTTCCGCGTTCGTTAGCCATAAGTGAGTCATCCTTACCTCAAGCATGTGTCACGAAATATCCGTCTTGTGTAAGTTAATCTACCGCATGCATGAGATTTTCAATATGGAGATTTATGATTAGGGAAAATTATCTGTGCAAGCTATATTAAACGCTACAAGTATTGGTACAAGGCACAAGAGTTCGAATAAATCCTACATCGCGATATTGTTTAACACACCAGGTTAATATAAGGTACTTGCGCCAAAGATGGCCTAGTGCTAAATGTCTGGCTGAGCACTTTGCTTGCCCACTAGCCCGGTGACGTTGTAAATGTCGTTAGACGTACTCAACAGTAGATATTTCGAAAAAAATGGCCTCGTGTAGTCCGGTGAAGTTGTAAGAACCTCGCGGTTAGCGACAATAGCAACATATTAGCCATTCCTAAAAAAAGATGGCCCATTTTTAATATATATTTTTTTGTTTGAAAGAGTTTAAATTACTACATTATTATTTCCCGGTTTCGTCCACAGACCGGCAAAAAAAATAGAAAATTTGTATTTCAATTTTCTTATAAAAATCGGACTTAGTGTCTTCGGGTAGTCGTGGATGCCCGGTTGTGCTTCTGCCTACCCCTTCAGGGATATGGGCGTGAAGATCCTTTTTATTATAAAAATAACGCTGGATAAAATATATTGAAACCTTTTTTACATTTTATTTTGTAATAAACGTAAAAACTTCTATGAGCTAGCGATCCGGCGTCGGATTTGAATTCTTGAGGTCCCGGGTTCGATCCCTGGGTCAAGTAATAAAAAAAAATATGAAAATGTGTATCTTAATTTTCTAATAAAAGATTTGCCCGGGATTGGATGTGACTGGCGACAGGCTTGCCAATAATCACATTGTAGGACTTAGTACCTTCGGCTAGTCGTGTTTACTCTGGTTGTGCCTCTGCCTACCTTTTTGTGGGGATTTTGGAGTCAAGATATTTTTTTCACAATATATTATACATATTATATTACTAGGTGGTAGAGTTTCGCAACGACTCGCCCGGATTGGATCCACCGCCTTCCCTATTCCTACCGCCATAACGTCATGACGTAGTTGTAGGGCAAGGTAGCCGGTAAACTTACTTTTGCTCGAGGCCCAACATCCCGGCCTCAGGTTGGCAACGCACCGTTGCCACCTTTGGTGTCTCTAGGCGGCTTGTATTTCTTACCACCAGGAAATCCTCTATTTATTTTGTTTGACTTCCATTATCATAAAAAAAAATACACATACAATTTTCGACTTCGAACGCGAGTTGGATATCAGTCCCTAGATAATATATTTTGCCTAGCTTCCTTTTTCTATCCCAGCCCGATCACTTTTCTCCATGTAGATACGGTTAGTTCTAAAACTCCATACATAATTTTCCATATAATCTGTACATAATTTTATGCATGGACTTTTTGTAGCGACCGAATCTTACGTATTTAGTTATCGGTTTTCGCAAATGTCGTCTTATTGGTAGTGAGGTTAGTGGGCTTGCTATCAACAATGTTCGGGTTCGATTCCTGATAGAAGTGGCGTTTGTGTTGTATATTTTTTGTAAGAAAACAAAAAAGGACGATGACCGCCTCGTTGGTCGAGTGACTAGCGTACACGCCTAACTACACAGACCAACCGCGAGGCTCGAGTTCGATTCCCGAAGGAGGCGGGCATTTTTGAGATGTACATTTAGACGTCTGCATTTCCGGGTCTGGGTGTTTATTAAATTTATTCTTGTATCTATTTAAGTATTTCTATGTATTATCGTTGACTAACACCCATAACATAAGCATATAATTTGCATACTTTGGGGTTAGATACAATTTGTGTAACTTGTCCATTGAAAAAATATAATAATGATCCTATGGTTAAATCAAAAATTATTTAATAAGTCGTAACGTAACTTGGAAATTCGTTAAAAAAAAACAAACAGAATAAATTTATAAACAAACGTCTGTTCCATTAAAAAATAAATTACTTTTCTGATACACTGAGTTTGGAAAATTAAGTTATTGTATAAAATTAAATTCCCAAAAAACCTCATTATAAAGTCTCAGACATTCATATGTTTGGGGTTCTCATAAAAAGAAATTGTAAGAAAGACATAATGGAGTTTGTAAAAGATGTGGTTTGTTATTTAAATAAGTTTACTTTTGTTCGTGAAAATCATTTTTAAAATAACCAGGTTTATGTCACTTAAACATACAATATGTGGTTATTTTTTTCATTTATCTATTACTAAGCAAAAAAAAGTATCTTCACGCCCATATCCCCGAAGAGGTAGGCAGAGGCACAACCAGGGCACCCACGACTAGCCGAAGATACTAAGTCCCGTAATGTGATAGGTGGCAAGCCTATCGCCAACCGGACACGTTTCCAATCCCGACCAACATTTTTTTTATTAGAAAATTGGAAAAATCCAATTTTCTTTTTGTTGGCCGACCCGGGATTCGAACCCGAGACCTCATGCAGTCAAGTCCAACACCCGGACCGCTCGACCACAGAGGTGACATCTATTACTATTTCTATTATACATATTTATTTATTACTAGGTAGGGTTTCGCAGCGATGCCCCCGGATTGGTACCACATCCTTACCTATTTCTGCCACCGTAACGTCAGTGCTTGCCGTTGACGTTTTCCGATTCATAGGATAAGGTAGCTGGTAAACTAACTTTTGCTCGAGGCCTAACATACCGACCTCAGGTTGGTAACGCACCATTACAACCTTTGGTGTCTCTAGGACTTTCATATTCTTACCATCCAGGAAATCCATCTGCTTCTTTGCCTGTCAACTAAAAAAAAATAGTTTGCTGAAGGTTACCAATAAACTACCAACGGCTAACTGTAAATTATTATTGAATTACCAATGTGTAAACCGTTGGTAAGTTATTTATTTTCGTACCGCTCGACGTTGACAGATAATGACAGCCTGTACAGGAATAATGTAAATAGCGTTTTTCCTATTTCCCATGCAACTTCCAGTTTTTCTCTTCATATCAATCTTCTCCTGAGTCCTGACATAACACAACAAAAAATTGATTTTTTTATAGAAGATATATATTGTATAATATGAATATGAACATACAAGACATTAAAATATTAACGGCGTCTTAGCGCTCAAAACAATCTCTGCCAGTTCACCAAGGATATAAAAAAAGTGTTGCACTCCGGGAGTGCCGGCAGAAGTGAAAACTTGAATATTACCGTTGTGCATTTTTGATATTTTGGAATGGTTAGGGAATAATTTTGCACGAATTGCTTTAAGTAGAACATAATATTCATTTATTACGCTATCGTACACAAACATGACAACACGAACATTCGCGCAAGCGCCCTGCGCCGTCTTACGAATTTTCGACGTCGCGTGTTCTGACGCGAGTTCAGAATTTTTTACCCATTCCAAAAAAAGTGCGCTACACCGCTAAAGAAGTTTATTCTTCAAAAAATACATACAAAAAGTATGAAATTTCCGATCCATATAATAGCACTTATAAACTTACCTAACGTTCCTGATACAAACCCATAATGTATACAGTATACATATATTTTATCATACTCTCAAATACTTCGTTATCTCTTGAAAAAAATATGTCAATGGCGGATAATGGATATACAGCTTGTAAAGCCCTCGCTAATTGAGGTTAAGTGTGACGAAGAATAATTAAAAAATTGATGTGCTCTATAGGTAAATAGGTACTGTAAAACAAAATTGGAATTTTTATTTTGGCCGAATTTGCGCTTTGTATAGTTACAAGCGATGGGTCTGCATGAAATACTGTCTCGCTTTACTGAGCACACAAAGTTTTTTATAGGCTATTTTAGCCTTCTCCTTATTATGATTATTACATTTTAACACAAGAACTGTTATACAGATTTTAGAGATGTTTGTTTTTTATTTAATCGTTTGAGCTCACAATAATTTAAAACCGGTGAAATTGTAAAATCCTCGCGGTTAGCAACATATTAGCCACTTGAACAGTACAAAACTCGTCAAAATAGTTAGTTTTAAAATAAAGAGAGAATACTAAATCACGAATTAATCTTCTTTTTAGAATTGTGGTGCTTCGTCTGTCTCATGAAAGAGGAAGATAACTAGCAAGCGTATTATCTGAGAGTATTTTTATACTCGTACCTAGAGGTTACTGTCACAGTTTCTTCAGATGGCGTACTTTTAGGAATAAAATAAGACATTATATTCATTCATCCACATCCTCAAAGACGAACATTACGCAATTGGAACGGAAAACATACTTTCCATCACGGAAAAAGACAATGGCGAGCACGGAGGCTATGGCAACAGAAATGTGTAAAGCGGTAGATACGATTTATAGCCAGAGGTTACTGTCACAGTTTTTTCAGACGTAATGAAATAAGACATTATATTCATTCATCCGTATCCTCGAAGACGAACATAACAGTACGCAATTGGAACGAAAAACATATTTTCCATCACGAAAACCAACGACAATGGCGAGCACGGAGGCTGTGGCAGCAGTGTGTGTAAAGCAGTGAATACGACATTAATCTTAGTTTTGAAAATCTCTCATACCCCACATTAGACATGGGCTCATTTAGAACATATGCTAATCCAGGTGAACTACTGCCCATTACTCTACCACCTAAGTAAATCAAGTCTAGTTAAAGCTCCAATCCAATTTGTAAGGTGTGAATCATCAGAACCAGTTCCACTATTCGTCACGTCTTATCTCTCTTACCCATTATAGACCTGAGCTCATTTAGAACATAGGATAATCCAGGTGAACTGCTAGCCAGCACTCTACCACCTAAGTAAATAAAGTCTGGTTAAAGTACCAATCTAATATGTTAGGTGTGAATCATCAGAACCAGTTCCACTATTTGTCAGGTCTTATTATAAAAATTCTTGTAATAAAATCGATTTTATTACAAGACGTGGCGGTATTAAAGTTTTTTAACCGATTCCAATATGGAGGAGGATATGAATTCGTCTAAATGGTTTATATGTTAATGGTTTTTATTTTTGGACCACCTCGTTGGTCGAGTGGCTAGCGTACATGCCTAAGTACATCGATGAACTGCGAGGCTCGGGTTCGATTACCGACGGGGGCAGGTATTTGTGTAATGACATTTAAATGTCTGGATTTCCGGTTTTGGGTGTTTATTAAATTTATTCTAGTATCTATTTAAGTTTTTAAGTGTTTATGTACCCTTGACTAACACCCATAACACAAGCACATAATTTGTTTATTTTGGGGTTAGGTTCAATTTGTGTATCTTGTCCAGAGATATTTATTTATTTATTTTATTACTATCCTACCAAAAAACAAAAGAGTTAAGAATATTTTTTCTATAAGCTGGTTAACGATTTAGAGATCTGAATTTTATCATGATCTAACAAGTTTTAATGTGAAAAGTCAACGAAAAAGAACACGGGTATCCTGACAGTAAGAGACAATTGCGGCCTATAGACAATATAGATGTTATAGGTGCGTTGCTGTCCTATGGCCGGGATTTTAGGCAAATTTTGCAAGGATACCAGCTACTCTACCCTCCAAATAGGGTCATGACAAGTCATTATGGTGATGTGAATAGATTGGTAGGGCGGTGGATCCCTACCCGGGCAAGTTGCTTCATAGCACTCTAAGCAGTGGTCTTGTTAAAGCCACTTACTTGCACGTACCTGGGTTAAGTATTTCACTCTGAATTACCGTCTATCTAGACATTACAGTTGAAAATAATTTAATATCAAATTTAACCCACTATAACTATTTGCCTAATATCCCGGCCATGGGACAGCAACGCACCTATTAGTTTTAGTGGTTTTATTTATATTTAATTTTAATTTATATCAGAAATTAGTTATTATATTACTTTTGCTTTGGTTACCTTTTTATATAAAAATCAATCGCTGTTTTTTAGTATAGCTAAAAATCGAGAACGGCTAAACTATTTAACTAATTTTGAATTATTTGTTCAAGTCCAGAGAAGGTTTTAAGGATAAAAAAAAGGAAATACTGCGAGGAAATTAGTTAATAATACATAATTATAAATACAATCTGAACGGGTGGAACGAACGCAAGGAAAACCAGTACTCAATATTTTGTTTATTTATTTTTTAGGCATAGTAACAACAAACCGCCTTTACAATTTATGTTTGAACGAAGTTCCTTACAGTAGACTTGGTTTTGCTGCGCGACCGAACTGAAAAATATGTGATATTAAAAATCGTAAGAAAAAACCGTGGAATAAAACCGTTTGATGAGACGTGTGCAGGCGCGACAGTTGCTGCGCGACCGAGTAGTGTATAATACCTTTCTCTTGCTCCCTCTTTATTTTCGTTTTCTTATCCCTTCTCTATCTATTACCTCTCCACCCCGCCAATGCATAGTAGGTATATACTCAGGAATTGTATCGATTCTACATTAGCTGAAAGAACTTCGTTCCTACCTGGTGTCCCACGACACCACATTTATATTTATTATCTTTACTGCTAATCTGTTTCGTAAACAACCAGAAACATTTGGCCTAAAAGCAATATTAATCTCATAATTCATTCGAAATACAGAACGGTATTCTGTTACAGGATACATTTGCGTTTCGTATTCCTTGTTTGGCTGAAATCCAAGTCTTTAAGCGCCGAGCACATTATGCTTTTTCGTATTCAGTACAACGATTATGCAGCATTTCGAAAACACAATGAAATGTATAAAAATAAAGTTTTAGACATATGTTCAGTAAAATAACAATTTTTATAATTGTTTTTTGATGTGATATGCCAGCGAACACACGCATAACACACGAAAGCATAAGGATCTCCTGATGATGAGTCAGCCTTGGCCTTTACACACCATAGATGTTACAGGTGTATTGCTGTTTTGCGGCCAGGATGTTAGGCTTATTTTCAAGTCTACCAACTACCCTACCCTCTAGACTGGAATACAACAGAGTCATTATATTTATTCATTATTAAAATTATTCTGGTATCTATTTAAGTATTTCTATTTATTAGTATCGTTGACTAACACCCGTAATACAAGCACATAATTTGCTTACTTTGGGGTAAGATTCAATTTGTGTAAAGTTGTCCAGGGATATTTATTCCTGCCACTATAATAATATGCCTGGACTAGTCACACAAATTGAATCTAACCCCAAAGTAAGCAAATTATATGCTTGTGTTATGGGGGTTAGTCAACGATACTAATAAATAGAAATATTTAAACAGATTCTGGTATCTGTTATACAAATTTAATAAACACCCCGACCCGGAAAAGCAGGCATGTAATGTTCATCACACAAATGCCTGCCCCCGTCAGGAATCGAATCCGAGCCTCGCGATAAATCGATGTAGTTAGGCGTGTACGCTAGCCACTCGACCAACGAGGCGGTCAAGGTAAGGCTGTTGATCCCTACCCGGGCAAGTTGCTGTACAGAATTACCACCAGTGGTCTTTTTAGGAATGACCTATACTATGACTTTGATCAGCTCTTACTATCTGACTGTACATATTTGTAGTGTTATCACTGAGAAAAGATGTCTAGCAAGGATTGGTTTTAAATTTTAATTACGTAGAAAGTGTAGGATTAGAGGAGCTCAGAGAGCAATTTATTAACTTCACAGCTTTTTACTTAGATTGAGACTTGCCTTTTTATGAAATTAATCCGACAACTATTCATTGAGATTGAAATTTGTGTCTGGACTTTATAAAACACTAGAAAATATGTTCCATATTATGCTTTTTAAATAAAAGAACGAAGTCTTGGTACATGTATTTTATAAATGAAACAAATAAATATCCCTGGACTAAATAAAATAAATACATATCCCTGGACAAATCCCAAATTGAATCTAACTCTAAAGTAAGCAAATTATATGCTTGTGGTATGGGTGTTAGTCAACGATACTTATTCATAGAAATACGTAAATAGATATCAGAATAAATTTAATTTATAGTTTTTAAGAACCCAAAAACACTAGTCAACTACATACATCATAAACATGGTAATAGTGGATTGCTACTCAGACGCTATTGATATTTTTCTAGGTTAAAGGAATACTAAATAGATGATATCATATACATACACACGTCAAATATATTTAGTATATTATAATGTAAATTGTTTGGTTATTCTTTATTTTATCAAACATACACGAAAATACATTATAATATTAATACGTGAAGCAAATACTTTGGACCATTACACTTACTTAGGAGTATGAAATTTGGCGCACTTAAAGCTTGTGTGTAGGAGAAGTGCAGAACGCTAATATTTTTCAATAATAATGATGAGAAAGCGCAATAAAAAAAAACAATATACATACCACCATGCATCTGACACACTCAAGCTAATATATTGATGATAACGATAAAAGGTCACAGATGGCGCACGCGCTATATTTATTGAGTTTGAAAACCAATTTTGTTAAATGTAGATGGCGTTCTTATCAAAAATGTATCAAAATTTATTATGGTCGAATTTCGACCAATGGACGATCACTAATATATTATATAAATAAATAAATAAACAACTAAAATGATTAAGTTATGGATGTTAGACAACGATACAAATACATAAAAATACACAGATACCAGTGTAAATTTAATAGTCACCCAGATCCGGAAACACAGATGTCGATGTTCATCGTAAAAATGCCTGCCTCGTAAATCGAACCCAAGGAACCCATTGGAAGGTGGAGTTAAGCGTATACGCTAACCCCTCGGCCATCGAGGTGGTCAAATAAATATGCATTGCCATACCTAGAGAAAGGAGGAAATTGAATTTGAAAAATAAATCAGCGAAATCTCCTTATTAGGATCGTAGATCACGTCTGCGTTGATCAGTATTTGTGTCACAATCGGAAAACGTTTTCGAATCTATACGTGTAAAAACTGCTGAGGAGAGTTTATACCGGGTCAGAGGCACTCGAATTTCGTCTTAAACTTAAAAAAGTATTTTCTCGCCCATGTCATCGAAGAGGTAGCGGCATAACCACGGCTTCCACGACTAGCCGAATACATTTAGTCCCACAATGTGATAGGTGGCAAGCATATATAATTGAAAATACATATTATTTATGCTCCTTTTTCACCCGATTCGGGGATCAAACCCGAATGTAAGGCCGAGAAATTCTGAAGTCGAGTCTGACGCCGAATGCTATATTACAAAACTAGATAACTAAAAATAGAGGCGATTAAACTGAAACTTTTAAGTCAGAATGAAATGTAACATAATTAACTGGTAGTCATCTTGATAAGGAAGTGTGCGAAGACCTAGCTTTCCCGGATTGGTACCCCAAACTTATTTCTGTCTTCATAATGTTTCTGTCAACACAGCGTGCTTACCATTGGCGTATTCCATGCTAGAGAGTTGGTACGTCGTCGTCGTTTTTACAACAAACTTTAAATAAATTTCAAAAGTGTATTAAATATAAATTATGTAACTACGATTAATAGTGATAATTTTGTTGCGCTCTCACTAAACTAATTTTAAGTTATCGCTGTCTTCTTTCAACGAAAGTAATAGAAAGAGACAAAACACTTTTAGTGCTGTCAATTTAGACTGTATACCTACGTCATTTCTACAGACGTTTAATCTATCACTCGGAAAACATTGATTAAAAACATCACAATTTGACATGTTCGGGCTAATCTGACATGTCTATAACGTTCCGTCTCTTTTGTTTTTGTTTCATTTGAAAAAGATAGCATGCATCTAAAATAAGTTTAGTTTGTGAACAGCAGAATTACCACCACCATTAGCTGATATCTAGATGATAACAATACTTGGGTTTGATTGCTCCTCAAATACATCTCCTATAAATAAGTATAATTATATTTTTTAAAATAAGATAAATAGGTAGGTTCACTGAAGTTCTTTCGCCAGATGTTCTGAGTGAGACATTTTTAATAAAATGGACAAAAAAATAAGTATTTGGTCTGGTACCGATTCCAAGAAAATACTTATCCTACAAATAACATAAGCTTGACTACATCACCGTTTGAACTAAGTATTGGCATATCAGTAATTTTACATCTTGTATTGCAAAAACAAAACCTCAGATTTTTACTAAAAAAAGGCAAAAATTACCACTGATTCTTAGAATTTTTTTATCCTATAAATAACATAAGCATGATTACATGAACGTTTCCGATTTTTATTAACTCGAACTAAGGAGTGGCATATCGGTAATTTTACCTCTCGCATTGGAAAAACCAGCTATGGAGTTTGTACATAGAAATAGGGATTGCATTCGATGAAGGTGTGGTATCCAGGTCACTTGATCCGATACAATCATTTTCACCTTCACTGTAGGCTTGTGGAATCATTGCGAAGCTATAAAAACCCGTCGGAAATATTTCTGAACGGAATAAACTACGTCATAAAGTTGAGAGGATACACATATAGCATAAATATTTGAGTAAAGGTAATGGAAAAATATCAAACAAGCGGAAAAACAAAAAGCACACTAGGCTTATGTTATTAGTGCGTTGCCAATCCGAGGTTGGAATGTTAAGTCCATTGTATGTTAGTTTACGTAGTTACAAATTGGATCACGACAAGGGCGAGTGATTATCAGAATAGGCTTTGACACTTCAGTAATAGAATTCATCAGTGAGAAATGTAAGAGGCTTATCTTTTTAAAAAAATAGTGTTAAAATTTATTTCTTACTAACCGAGTATTCGCATAAATAATATACAAAAAAACACGCAGACAAACTAATAATCTGACTAAGGGCGTTTTACAGTCGGTTGAAATAGACATGGAGGCTATGAGACGTTCTTGTTTGAAATGACGATAGCAAACTTTATCTTAAGGAAAAAAAGTCATAAGGACTTTACTTTAAAACCTTATATCTTGACTGTAATACGATCACATTTTGCGTAGTCAATCTTTTGTATTTATAGCATCGGTTCATTACTTTTAAAAATATATTTTAAGGAAATACTACACAAACTTCTAGTTTCTCAATCACCATAAGCAGTGAAGTGTAAGTTATAAGTATTTGCTCACGTTAAACTCTCTAGGGTGAGAGTTGTAATCGAATCCGTAATACTATATCTGCGATCATATCCATTTATAAATTGTGAATCAATGTAAATCCGACAGATATTTGTAACAGCTTTAAAAGTGCAATGTATAGCCTAACGGAAATATTTTTATGAGTCTGGAAATTGTAATGTATAGTTCGACGGAAATATTTTTTAGAGTATGAAAAATACAATGTATATCCCGTCATTCTTGACAGCTTTGAAAGTGCAATACGTAACCTAAAGGAAATATTTATAAAAGCTTGAAACATATAATGTACTTGTATAATCACAGACAGAAGTATATGTAAGAAACAGCAATATACAACCCATTATAAATTGTAGTAAGAATCTGAAAAATACAATGTAAAACTCAACAAAAACATATTTTGTAGTATATAACCCAATAAATATATTTACAATAACTTGGAAAGTGAGTTGTTTAACCCAACAGAAATATTTGTAAGACTGGAAACCGAGATGTATATCCCAACTGAAATATTTGTATAAGTCTGGGAAGGGTAACTATTGTATAATCTGACAGGAATATTTGTGAAAACCTAGGAAAACATCACTACATTTTATAAAACAAAGTCGCTTCCTCTGTCCCTAACATGAACACCTCATCTGAAACAACATCTAACATGAAATCTATTTACCCTCCTACAATCCGAAATATATATGTATGTGTATATGTGTGTATGTAGGATCGCTAACATGAAATCTATTTACCTTCCTACAATCCGAATGAAAAAGGTTTTTAGAAGATAAAAGTAAACTGACGTAATGTATTCACCTAAAAGTAAATTCATGGTGAGAAATTATACATGAGAGAAACGTATGAATTCTATCCTTACGTAAGTATTCTACCTACGTAATGTCAACACATACTACTACACATATTAACGAGGACATTTTAGGGCTTCGGTATACCCGAATATAGCAATAAGGGTCTAAATATTGGATACTGTTATTTTAATGTTAATTTACTACTTTCAACCTATTTACAATACATTTCACAACAGTTTTTATACCGCCAGATCATTTGCTACTATCTTATTTTAACGATAGTAACAAAAAGGGACAAAATACGTTTGTTGCTGACAGAATAGTTTGTACACGACATTTTGTATATTTTCCAAAAAACGTTGATTAAAAACAACATAAGTTGACTCATTTCTAAAATGTTCTATCTCTTTTCTTTTTGTAACAATGGAAAAAGATATCATACTCTTAAAATAAATTTAGTTGATGTACAGCAGAATCATTATATACATCAACCTAACTTTACTCTAACCTCAATCTTTGTTCTTCAGTAAGGCAGCCATCTCTCCTATTTGAACTAGGAAGAGACTGTCCTTATGAATTTACGACAAAATAATACAAAAATAGAATCTAATGAAAATCGTGACGATATTACTAATAGGCACGTAAACAGGATTAGATATTATCAAAGATTAGCGATGACGCACCGCAAGCTTAAGATTTTTATTGCTGGGTTATAAGACAATGGTGAAAATAATGGGATAACTGTTCGCAAATAACGATTACGATCGACTAACGTTCTCAGAATTTCCTGAGATTATTAATTATGATTGGACTAGCTTTACAACAAAGTAATTACTATTGATTAAAACCATGAAGTACGAGATATCCGTGCTTTGATCGCCCCATTCAGGCAGAGAGCGACTCTTGCAAGCTCGAAATGCAATATCTATTTATTAATACGTTAGCCAAAAATTTGGATCCCTTTTTACGAAAATTGCGAGGACACAGGAGCATAAAATTTGGCACACTTATAGTTTATGTGTAGGAAAAATGTAAAACGCTAATATTTTTCAATTAAAATACTTGTAAAGTACATTAAATCAATAAATAAAAAATACCCACATTACCATGCATTTAACACACACAAACAAATATATTGATGATAACGATAAAAGATCGTAGTTGGCTCACTAAAAAGTTTGGAAACAAACTAGTTGGTCTTTAGAAATGAAGATGGCGTTATTATCAACAAGACATTAAAATTTACTATGGTCGAATTTTGACCAACGGGCGACCACTAGCATAAATAACTAGCTGTTGCCTGCTCGCGTTTTCACAGGAACCCGTTATGCGACCGGGATCGAAAGTAGCATATTATGATAATCCAGGTCACAGTCTATCTGTATTACAAATTTCAGACAAATCCGTTCAGCAATTCGAACGTGAAATAGTAACAATCATACATACTCACAAACTTTCACATTTATAATATTAATAGGATGAAATCGGCGAATTAAAAATTCGAGATCACTTTTTACAAATCAAAACGCTCGACACTGTACTTTGAATTACTAATATTCTAAAAACTATCAACACGCAAGTACCTACTTAGAGATCGTCATCAAAAAGTAATAAACACTCCAACAAAGAGAATTCGTGAACCTTTTAAAAGAAAACGAGGGTACGTTTTGAAACTGGTACCATAGGCTATTTGTGGTCGGTATGTCGGTTACAGCTCTTTATAAGTTGAATCGACTGAGGCTTTTAGGCGAGGAA
>NJDD01002420.1:25648-40942 GCA_002245505.1 Calephelis nemesis
TACAAAAAGCAATATGCACAGATCTCATTTTTCGAATTGATGAGCTACCTTACAAACTTTGGTTCCATTTATAAATAAATAAATATGGCTGGACAAGTTACACAAATTGAATCTAACCCCAAAGTAAGCAAATTAAATGCTAGTGTTATTGGTGTTCGTCAACGATACTAATACATAGAAATACTTAAATATATACAAGAATATATTTAAGGGGCCATATACGCTAAAATACGTCAGCAGTTTATTGTTTTTTTCATACAAAGCAATCATGGATCTTGGTGACAAAAATACACAAGATTAACATGAATATGCTTTATAAGACTAGTGTTTCCAAAACTAGTGTGTTTAACGTAAACATAGATAAGTACTATACCTAAAAGATAAGTGTTTTAGTTTTTATCCTTTTTTTCAAATTACTTTTAATGTGTCAAAAATAGTGATTTGTCGCTTAAGACGTTTACTTTAGAGCGCCATTGTTCATAGTAATCATGGAACGAGGGAGTGCGGTGATTGGCTCTTCTGGCTGACTGAGTATGGGGCCTTAACAAACACCCAGACCCGGAAAAGCAAACGACTTAATGTCCACTACATAAATAAACCACTCAACCAACGAGCTATGATATTGGAAGGCAAACAAGCAGACCGATTTCCTGATGGTTAGAAATTCACGCCGCCTAGGTACACCAAAGGGGTAATACTGCGTTGCCAAACTGAGGCCGAGATGTAAGGCCTAAATCAAAAGTAAGTTAACCAGCTACCTAATTCTTCGAACCGGAACACGTCAACGCAAGCACTGACGTTATGCTGGTGGGAATAGGGAAGGTGGTGATGCCAATCCGGGCGAGTGGCGAAATTCTACTACCTACTTAGATGTCACGGTGTTAGTGACGGCAAGCCTATGCTCGCTTCTTACGAGCTACCTGGCAGGAAGGCAGATGGTCTATTCTATTCTGAAAAGGAGCCTGGAACAACACAAGGAAAAAATCCCTTATTTTTCCTAATCTTTATTAGTATTCTTCCTTAGGCACCTGTGACGTCATACATAACAATATGGATGCCAAATTCTAACGATTTTTATTTAGTAATTCTGACTGTGCGTTAAGAGATAAGTTAGTCAGCACCATTTCTATGACATCATGATTACCTAATTATATATAATAGCATATAATAATCTAAGAATTAATTTTTGTATTATCTAACGCCTGCTACTTTTAGTGTAATCGTCTTATGACAAAAGTGTCTGTGCTTTTATCGTAATAATTAGATTAATATAATATTAACGAATCCTTTTTTTCTAAATATTTTTAGAGAAAAAACAGACATACAAACTTTGAGGGCTGCCCAAATGATAGCAACAGGAGTTAGCTGTCAATGTGATATTTATATGCCGGTTTCCTAAAAATTATAGTCGTCATTAATCAATCAAAAACAATTCGGAATTTTTTTTGAAAAAAAAAATCATATGAATTTATACAATTATATTCGTTTTTTTTGCTGAACTTTTCCACCACTTTGTTTAGAAATTTCGTAACGGTATTCCGTAAAGGAATTCCCCATGTATGTAGACCCAATGAAATTTTTAAGTGAACCTAAAACTTCAAAAAATCGACTACTATTTCATTATAACTTCTCAGTTTAATCATTCTAAATTAACAGGCAGGCGGTGCTAATAAATGTTATCAATTTTCGTCTTTTGCTTCTTGTGTTATTCATACATAATAAATAATAATAATGCATAAACTTTTATGTACCTCGACGAAATCTTCGTCGAATAATTATCGTTTGTGCATTATTTAAGTATAACTCACAAACCACTAGTCGGATCTTGATAAAAAAAAACGAGGCCACTTTACAATTGTATAAGTTTTTATATACCTCGACGACATCGTTGTCGAATAATTATCGATTTTACATTATTTAAGTATAACCAAAGTTTAACTCACAAACCACTAGTCGGATCTTGATTTGTGACCTGCGTTCAAAAGTGCAGAACTAAGAAAATCTGTTCTTTATTGGCTGAGTAATTACGCCAGTACTCTGTATTTTTGGAGTCGGTCAACAAGCAAACAAATGAACATCCAAGAAAGAAAACAGGTTATTTCACGTAGACCATACAAAACAATGTTTCAAAAACTAAAATTTTGCACCGCTGAGAACAACTCAGCGGGATTTGTTCTTCCACATTTATTAAAGTATTAATATGATTAAAGATTTACTTTTTTACCTTTTTTTAAAGATAATCGATAAGTTTATTGTAAAAACGTACATTGGTCCATGAAAAGCTTACTCTGTGGAGACGAGACACAGGCACAGTTAATATTAATTTTATTCCTTGTAAGACACAGGGTATGATTTCACAAATTCTTGTACATTAACTTATATTCCTGTGAACATATTATATTAAATTTTCAAAGATATACTGGGAAGTTATAGTTAGAATTTTGATTTCATTGAATTTTTCTTTTAGAGAAACGATGAGGCCTAAGTTATAGATTGCACTTATGACTTTCTTTTGTAAAATAAATATAGTATAGGCAGAATCCTCCAGAAAAGAATTACATACAACATGAGACATACTGGGAAGTATTAAGGTGGTATGGATGGAAATCTTTACTTTACAGTGTAGTATTTTTAGTGACGGTTTTTATGTTCTGTATTTTAAGTATATTCGTTACGTCAATCGTAAAATTTAACTGTCACGTTATCTGTAAAAACTTGAAACAAATCATGACAAGTTTTAATGTATATAATGTAACTATAGGTTACAGAGGGTATCAGTTATTTTTTCTTTTATACAACATTAAATTTGGTATAAAATATATTAAGGGGCCATATACGCTAAAATACGTCAGCAGTTTACTGTTTTTTCATACAAAGCAATCATGGATCTTCCTGACAAAAATACACAAGATTAACATGAATATGCTTTACTAGGCTGGTGTTTCCAAAACACGATTCATTTTACTTTGCTCGATAGAAAAAAATCAAAAAGTTAACCCTTTTTTTAAAGCTTTTGCTTTCTGTCTACTTAAATTGCGAAAATATCGAGACCAGATTTAACATAAACATAGATAAGTACTATACCTAAAAGATAAGTGTTTCAGTTTTTATACTTTGTTTCAAATTACTTTTATAGTGTCAAAAATATTGATTTGTCGCTTAAGACGTTTACTTTAGAGCGCCATTGTTCATAGTAATCATGGAACGGGGGAGCGCGGTAATTGGCTCTTCTGGCTGACTGAGTATGGGGCCTTAATGTACGTAAATAAGGAGTCGAACCTCTGTAGCAACAAGTATAAGCATTAGTTTTACGCATTTTATTACTTTTTAATCGATTTTTAAAAGATGAGGAGGCTTTCAAATCTCAATCTTTCAATGAAAAAATGAGGGTACATGTACAGGCGACTCCTTTATTTTTTTATGCATTTGCATATTATGCAAGTGATTTCTCCACCATTTAAGAATCGATGTGAAAAATTTATTTTTAATTAGAAAAAACATATTTAGGTAAGAATCAAGTTAATATGGTCACCGAAAACTGTATTCGGTTCTTCTTGGCGTGTAAAATTACTGTAAAAAATTCAAAAGCCTACATTTATGCGTTTTTAAATAATACGAATTAAAGTAAAAAAAACGGCGTCTTTGATATCACTATAGAAGAAACTGGCTCAACCTAAGATGTTCAGGTGTTAACCAAAAATTAGTGCGTTTAGACAAATAATATGTAAGATTAATATAAAGAGTAAAATTTTTCGCATTAAGTAAACGTAAACTAAAACCTAAACAGTAATCCATCCTCAGGAAATCGACTATACCATACAAACGCCTCGGTGTCGAGGCGAAACGTACGTCGAGTGCGATTTGGTGTTCTCTGTGGTGAGTTCTTCGACAAAGTTGGCGAAGGACGTGACAAGTGTTTTTGTTTCCCGTGTTCGGACTCTATTTGTGATCTGGTCGCGGTGGTGGGAGGTGGGAACTTTAGGTAGGGTTGTCACATGTGAAGAACGTGACAATTTATATTGCTTCCCGAGCTCTTCCTATATTCGTGTTCTGGTCGCGGAGGTGGGCGGTGGGAACGTCAGTTAGGCTTGTCACATTCTGTGTCAATTGGAGGATTATTTGCCACAACAGTTACACTGCTTACGCGGAATTAGCAAAATAAAGGCTTATCTTACATCTGTTACAATGGATTTCCACAAAGTAACGCCTGATTCAATAGAATAGTAGCGCAGTCTGTCGGGTTCAATGTAAAAAATTGAAAAATTAACGACTATGAGTACTTACAAATAAAAAAAACGTTTTCCAGTGGACCAAATTGTGAATCTAACAATTCTCGGGCCCCTTGAACATACACAAAAAAATCATCAAAATCGCTCTAGGCGTATAAGAGGAATTCAGTGACATACACATGCACACAAGAAAAAGATTTACTACATCAGAAAGGTCTCGCCAGCTGTATGTTTAGAAATGATTTTTATTTTTCCAGGTCACCTACATAACACCTGTGCCAATAAAAGACTCATCACCAAAACTTCGTCAAGTGGATATATCAGAAAATTTCAAATATCTGCCAACCAGTAAGTTTTATTCTTCACTAGTATTTGCCTGTGATATCACCCGCGTTATTACTTTTTAGTTATCCCGAGGGAAATTTTTGAAAACCGGAATTAACAAATATTAATTTAAAAACAAAAATTTAAAGCCTATTCCGAAAATATTACAACAACTGGTAAAAACATCATATTTTTATGTAAGAGTTTAGTAAACAAGAACATGGCTGTCCCGAAGGTAAGAGATAGCCGTGACACCATAGTTGTTATAGATGCGTTGCTGTCCCTATGACAGGGATGGTAGGCCTGTTATGAAAGTCTAATGCCAGTCCTACCCTCCGGACCGGAACATGACAAAGTTATTAAAGCGGCATTAGGAAAGGTGGTGGATTAGTACCCGGGAAAACTGTTGCACAGCACTCTACCACTGATGGTTTTGTACGTCATGACCAGTGCTCTTACTAGCTGCTTGGTGTCAGGTGTTATGTGTCGTTGGCGTGCTACGTGTTCCGCGTTTTTTTTATATTATAGGAAGGCAAACAAGCAGACGGATTTCCTGATGGTAAGAAATTCACGCCGCCTAGAGACACCAAAGATGGTAATGGTGCGCTGCCAACCTGAGGTCAGGATGTTAGGCCTCGAGCAAAAGTAAGTTTACCGGCTACCTTACCCTTCGAACCGGAACACGCCATGACGTTATGGCGGCAGGAATAGGTAAGGCGGTGGTACCAATCCGGGCGAGTCGCTGCGAAACTCTACCACCTAGTCAGATATCACGGTGTTAGTGATGATAAGCCTATGCTCGCCTTTTACGAGCTACCTAAAGTGTGCTGCGCGGGCAGCTGCACCATCCAGAAGTACTGTCGGAGCTGCGGCTGTGCGTGCCCACCGTGGGCGCACGCCGTCGCCCCTACGCAAAGAGTCCCCGCGGCTAGCACTAATTTACTGAAGTTCGCTCCGTTGTCGTGCGCTATCTGTCTTTTAAATTCCATTGCAGCAGAAATTGATATTTTTATTTGAAGCCTAACTAAATTCACAGAACTCGCACAAACCTACATGGAAAGGCAATGTATGAATTATTAAATTCTTATTATATGTATAACTCACAATATCGTTTTGGGGAAACCTGTAAAGATTTTGTGAATTTGTTCTCAATAAATAAATAAAATAAATTTTACCTGTCATCTGACCTGACTGCTATTGGAGGATATTATTTTAGAAATGATTTATTTATTAGTTTTCATTTGATACTCACTATTGGTATAGCAAGAAAACATAGCAGATGGTCCATTCTGCAAACGAGCCCGGGCCAACACGTATTTTGGATTAAATTGGACTAACACATAGAATAATTATTTTTATCACGAAAAATTGTTCCTGTTGGGAAGCCGCGGGCAACAGTTATATAGTATAAAAGACTAATGCTTTATAAAAGAAAAAAAGTATCTACACGCCCATGCTGCCTGGCAGGAAGGCAGATGGTCTATTCTGCTAAGAAGCCTGGACCAACACAGGGAAAATCTAGCATTTGCCCGCGAATTTGTACACACAGTGAAGTGACTTTACGTGGTTACTTATAGGAACCATAGACTTTCCTGGGCTAAATGGTATTCTAAATGTTGACTCGAGTTCTAAGTCTAGCCCAATTGTGCAAAAATTCGTTCAGTAGATTTTGCAGGAAAATAAACAGACAAAAAATGTAATAACACTCGTTTTGGGTTAGGTATGTATTCTATAGGTACACGATGTGTAATTCGAAAATTGTTTTACAAAAATATTTCATAAAACTAAATCATTATTATGACTGTTTTATTTTATCATTTACTAGCTGACCCGGTGAACTTCGTACCGCCTTAGCGTAGCAATGATAGAATGACAGAAGAATAGTAGAAACTACTTTATTTTGTATAGCTGACCTTTCTTACATATGAGTACCTATTCAATTTGAACTGCAAAATTAAATGTATATTTTTCAATATTTCTGAGAGATTTTCTTAATATTTTTTTTCGTTAGAACCTTCTCCTAATAATGACAAACACAACAAAAAAAGAATTAGTGAAATCGGTCCAGCCATTCATGCGTGATGCCGTGACCAAGAAAAACGGGTTTCATTTATATAAATATATATATAAGATATGCAACTGTTTTTATTGCAAAATGCAACGAACGCTCGCGGCTCCCTTGACTTTATATTATTACCTAGATGTTGTTGATGCATCGCTGTCTCCAGGCCGGGGTGTCAATCCCATCGTCCAAATATACCGGCTACCCTACCCTACGGCCGGAATATGACATTGTCAATAAGGCGGCAGGAATAGGTAAAGTGGAAGATCTACCCGGGCTAGTTGCTGAACTGAACTCTACAGCCAGTGATTTTGTTGGTATTGACACGTTCACCTTTGCTCATCTCTTACGATCTGCCAGGGTAGTCTTTTTTTTTAAAAAAGAGGAATACGTAGGAAATTCTGTATTTGATGAAATCTATAGGTTATAGATATTTTTTATCTGCTTAATACTATTTTTAAATTTTTAATATGTATTTCCAGCGGATATCTTCAACATCAAGCTCTTACTGAATGGTGATGTGGACCTGCAGGATTATTCAGTAATTAGGAACATTTTCGTCGACTTCATGAACAAAACACTGCATATAGATGTCCTTCAGAAGTTCATGCTTGACCCTAACGAAAAGTTCGATGCCGTGGTGGTCGAGTGGTTGTACAATGAATTAGGCTCTGGGTAACTATACTTTCGAGATACCCACAATAAAATTCGAATAGATAATATATTCCTCAGAAAAAAATCCAAAAATTAATCATATGCCTAATATTTACAGACCCAAATCAGTTACGTACTTCCTATGCAGCAACAATATAACAATGCAGCAGCAAAAGACATATAAGAAGAAAATGTGACTAGGACACAAAATACCCGTACCCTAAACTATTGTGAATGAATGAATACACTTTATTATGCACCAAAATTTACAAAGAAATACACTCTTTTTCACTTATAATAATATTTAACTTAGGTGCACAAAGGCGGTCCTATCGCTTCAGAGCGATCTCTGCCAGACAACCTTAGGGTGAAGGAGACAATTTAAGTATTGTGATTAGTATTAAATGCTATTAATTTGTTTCCTAGCTTCAGTGATATCCTTGCATTTTCATCGATTTTGGGGAAATTAAACCATTTATTTTGTACACACTATTGTTAACGGTCAATTTGATTTCCACAAATCGACAATGTGATCATTCATACTCATTTGTTTTATAAGTTTGTAGGTAAAGTAATTAGTGATTTAACTTATTGTTATCTCCGCTGCTAATGAATACCTGAAAGTAAGATGCTTACAGCATCAACCTTTTACGAACCATATAAAAATACAAAGAACTATAGAAAAGTACATGAGTTTTTTTTTTCTTTGGTGTAGAGTTGATTTTCATTCAAAATTTCACATCCCATTAAAGTCCATAGCTGATTTTTGGAAAAAAGTTGCCCATGTTTAAAATCGGGTTTCCACTTATAAATATATCAAATTTCATCACATCTGTTCAGCAGCTTAGCCGTGAAAGAGCAATAGGCAGACAGACTTTCACATTTATTTATCGCTTTATCGAACCAATTTAGCTGTGATATGGAATATGCTATCAAATGTCGGGCAACACCAGTACACAAATGAAAAGTGATTTTGGCATCAAAGGAAATGGTGAACTGAACTGCAAAATACCTATTCTTTCTATCCTTGAAAGCTGTATTTTTTAGAAAACGCTGCTTTGGGGAGTCATTTCAGCTGACTTCTTAGATCTTAGTAGTGTAATGAAAGAATTAACGTTAAAAATTTTTCAGCTTTTCAGCAGTCTTCAATTGTCCGTTGATCTGGTCATCTTCCATGGTGCCGCATACATTCGTTACGTCTCTGATCGATGACTACCTCAATCCAGCCTTCACCGTCGACCACTTGTCAAGACATTACTCATTCGACTTGCTGACACGGCTGCAAAACTTGTGGAGCCTCTTGAAGGTTCGATATACTCGATGGTAAGTTGGTTTTATAAATGTTATTAAGCAAAAGCTTAATAGAAGCTATGCTATTGCTTTTAAACTTGCTTTTAGATTATGCTTATGCAATAGCTTCACAGCGGCAGTCTCCGAGTGCCACACGTCTTTTTTATTACTAAACTCAGTAAGGATCAGATAGATTTTTTGTTGGTAAGATGTTGTGGTGGCTTTTAAACGAAGTCAGAATATTGTTTTGTGTAAATTTTTCGTTTGTTGGAATGGCGAGCGACATCATGGCAGAAAAAATTGGTAGTAAAAATGTGGCCTATCTGTTGTAAGTTTTATCAGTTTGGCTTACTGCAGCTGTAGTTTAACAAAATATTAATCTAAATAATTAGATTATTCCGCACCTGGGACTGGGTTCTTTTTATCGTGTCGTTAAAAAATAACAATAACTGTAGATTCGATACAAAAGAAGACGAAGGATTCGTATCTGTGATTACTCGGCACACTTCATAACAATTTAAAATAACTTAAGCCCAGTAAAACTACAAAAATACTGATTTCGATTTAAATACATTGTCTAAGTACACAAAAATTGAGTATTTTCCGACTTTCCTGTAATCATCATTAAAATTCTAATTTAGTAGCAATACAACCACCTCGGAAGTACGCTTATTCAATAGTAATAATATGAATAAAAGCCTTCAAGGCCAATCGCACATCTGAGTCGACCATCAGATTAATTTGTGGGGTGGACATACGACAAAAGAATAGGGCCGGGGGCAATCTCCGGGGCACATCTGGAACTGACGCTGGATGTGACAGTATACGGACCGTCAGCGGAGTGGAATATAGGCAGGCTCGCTCCGGGTCACCTGAAGATGCTACTGCCTCCTTGACAAAAGACCGACAGACGGACATAGACAACATTTTTATGATAATGGATGACAAACAAGTAGACGGATTTCCTGATGGTATATAAAATTCACACCGCCTAGAGACACCAAAGGTGATAATGGTACGTTGCCAACCTGAAGCCGGGATGTTACGCCTCAAGCAAAAAAAGTTTACCGGCTACCTTACCCTTCGAACCGGAATACGTCAATGGCAAGCATTGGACGTTATGGTGGCAGGAATAGGTAAAGCGGTTCTAAATCATTACCATAACTAGTACAACCATTTAGCCCGTTAACTGCATCATATGTACCCATACCGGTGTCTGTCGTCAACGAAAACTTCCGAGTAGTCCTCATCCTACTTTAGCTGAAGCGCGGGTGTCAAATGCCTTTTTGAACGCGTCCACCAAGGTAGGAAAACCTGAGTTGCTAGAAATAGAGTCAAAGTTATCTTTTGTTTGCTATTATTTGACGAAACCAACTGACCATTGTCATTTTTGGACTAAAACTTTTTGGTAGACCCAAAAAGTCTAAACTAAAAACTAAACTCTCTTTCTAATCTCGCTGTTGCGAAAGCGATCGATGATTGTTAAATTTTCCGTAGAAATGCCATTGGCATAAATCTATTTCATGATTTTTTGACGAACGCAACCATCGAGCGTAACGTTTATTATACTGGCATTTCTTTACAGGAATTACGACGTGCAGGGTGAGATATTCCAAGAAACCTTCGGGAAAGCAATAACGTCCAGAGGTAGAAAGCCACCATCATTCGATGAAGTTAGATATAACGGATCTTTGATGTTGGGCAACTCGCACGCCACAACGGGAGATGGTTTCGCTTTTCCTCAAAACTATAAAGATATTGGTGGTTACCACATCAAAGAGGGAGAATCTCTACCACAGGTGAGTGTTCTTAACCATTCAAAATAGAAATAGAATTGCATTTATTAATTTCTCATGACTATGTCTAGTGTTTGTTAGACTAAGAAACATATTATGAACTCGTCACATGGAACCGAAGATGTCTATAATGTCTTCTACACTCAGTCAGTCGACTAGGATTATACTAACCACTTTTCAAACTTCAAACCGACAAGAAATATGATATAAGCCAGCTCTCTCGTTATGGCCGCAAATTAGTTGGGGTGAAAGTACTAATTCGGCGATCTGTTTCAGGACTCTGTCAAGTATGACTGAAAACACTAATTGAATAATCCACAAATCTAATTTACTTAGTTATCTCCACAGTAGGCTCTCACTCAAATTTTTAGCCAAAATAACAATAGTTCTATCGTTCTGTAATCGCCTCTGTGGTCTAGCGGTCCAGTTGTTGGACTTGACTGCACAAGGTCCTGGGTTCGATACCCGGGTCGGGCAACAAAAAGAAATATGGGTTTTTCCAATTTTCTAATAAAAAAAACGTTGCTTGGGATTGGATATGTGCCCGGTTGGCGATAGGCCTGCCACCTTTCACATTGTGGGACTTAGTGTCTTTGGCTAGTCGTGGGTGCACTGGTTATGCCTCTACCTACATTTTGGAGGATATGGGCGTGAAGATACTTTTTTTATAAACATAATATTTTATTATAAAAATATTGTAAATTTTCAGGATTTGCAGCAAATAATGGACAACGCTAAACATGGTGTGGTGTACTTCAGTCTGGGTTCCATGTTGCCCGGCACCACTATACCTGAAAAACTCCTTAATGGGCTGATTGAAGTCTTTGGTCAATTAAAACAGACTGTTATTTGGAAGCTTGAACGATCAGTTCCTAATTTACCAAAAAATGTGCATTTAGTTAGTTGGGCACCTCAGCCAAGTATTTTAGGTAAAAGACAATTAATATATTATTTGATATTAGAAGGCGTTACTTTGCGGAAATCTGTATTTAGATCCAAATAAAATAATTTAATTTGCAATTCTTTTGCAAATTTTATTTATATAATTTAATTTATACAATTTAATTATAATTTAATTTGCAAAAACACATCATCAGGAGGGTTGCATTGCACTCCGCGAAGGTTGAGTACAAACTGCAGGTTTGACCTTCTCTTGATGATGCTTTGGTTACGAATGTACGTAATTTTGGTGTTAATAAAACAGTTTAGTAGCGTAAGTGTTGTTTGAAGCTGGATATATTTGGGGTCTTTAGTTTTTGGTAAGTCCATTCAATCTCTTACGCACTGTATTTCCTGTTTTGATACCCAATAATTGCAAATCAAATAATTTTATTTGGATTCATTTCTATTATATTATTATGTAAACCAAAAATCTCTTATCCATTACACTCGTAGAAAATACGCGAACTCAGTTCATTTAAAGTTTGAGAAGCAGCTAAGTGCCAGACAGGCTCGCCCATGAAGGGTTCCGTAGCAGCAAATGTAAAATAAGGGCACCATCAGTTAATTTGATTTACTACTACTATAGTCTTTGATTTCACTTTCTGCATATTGCAGATTCATAATATCAAAGACAATAATATTAAAAGGCTTCTACACGGTTGTGCGATTTCATACTAAGTGCCATCTGTTAACAGTGAAACACAACTGTTTAAAGTGTTACTAGATCTCTAGATCTAGAAGATCTCGTTCAAACCAATTTTTGACATTGACATGGTAATGTACATCATTATCTTATATATTTCCAGTTTTATTGTTCTCTTATTTTGAAAGTAAAAGGAGGAGGGGAGACATTTTTCAACTTAGGAAGTGTTTCAAGCGCAAAACTATTCAGTTAAAAAATATAGTATAAACCAAAATATTAATTTGAAGACCTTTCCATAGAATGAATGAATGAATTTGATAAAAAAAAGTTAAATTTTAGTTCTAAGTATAGGGAACCCCAAAAATTTATTGTTATTTTTCTATTTTTCGTAAAAATCTTAATTCGGTTTACTGAAAGCATATACGTACCAAGTTTCTACAGTATAGCTCTTCAAGTTTAGAAAAAATATATATGACATACATATGATAACGTTACATGGGTTACAAAAATTATTTTTTTCAGCTCACCCAAATTGCGTCCTCTTCATAACCCACGGGGGTCTTCTATCGACCCTTGAAGCGTTACATCATGGTGTCCCTCTAATTGGCATACCATTCTACGCTGATCAATTTTTAAATACTGACAGAGCAGTACGTAACGGGTTCGGTAGAAGGGTTGATATGAATGACGATACTCCAAGAGTAATGAAAGAAGCGGTAGAAGACATGGTGGATATAAAGTCCAAGTTAGTATATTCTTTATGGTATTAAAAGACAGGTGGGCAATGATCATGCGAGCTAAGGTACGAATATCTACATTGAAATTTTTGCTGTCATTCTCTATGTAACACAAATAATTAAAATTATGTATCGGCAAATATACTATATTATGTATACAAGTGGTCGTCCATTGATCGAAATCCGACCATAACAAATTTAATTATAATTTATTCTATTCAAATTTTTAAAATGTAATGTGTCAATTCTCACCAGATGAGCTTGAGTAACGAAGCCACCGCTTTACTCAAGACCCTGACCTGACATGACTTTGTACATAGTGACTAATGACTGTATAAGAATTAACTAACTTGACGTTGGCAAAGTAAATCGTGAAGACGATAAAAAGCCATATTTATAATAGGAGAAGAAGAAGAAGGTTGAATTATTAATTATCTTTCTGATAAGAACGCTATCTTCATTTAAGACCAATCTTCAATCAAGACCAACTACTTTGTTTCCAAACATTATGAATATAGTTTGTGCGCCATTATGACCTTTTATCTTATCGTTGTCAATATTTTGTTTGTGTAGCTATTGTATTTGACAAATGTTTGGTAGTATGCTTATTATTTATATATTCATTAATTACACTGTACAAGCATTATTATTGAAAAGTGTTTGCGTTCTTCACTTCTCCCACACATAATCTATAAGTGTGCTAAATTGCATACTCCTCCGTCCGTGTATTTTTCACAAACATGGAACCAAAGTTTTGTTTCACGTATAAATATTATGATAAGCATTTTAGCCTCGGTTATTTATGGGCAAAATTATATTATAATACCTAAGATGATACATGAACATAGTGTGTTCTTAGACAGAATAAGTACGAAGTCATAATTTTAAGATCATTGAAGGCAGATAAGAACATGGATAATTTCGTTATACAGTGGATAAGTACAAGTGTTAACTGCAAACAAAGTGTTTATAAAAATGGAATTCCACCAAGTGCCGACGATAGCAAGTATAGATTCTATAAGAAAAGGGTTTTGCTAATACCTTGTTCAATATTTAAGGCATGTTACCTACTTCAAATCTTATTGTTATTTATTTCAGATATCGTCAGCGTGCCAAAGAACTGTCTGCCATTTTCCACGACAGGATAGTTCCGCCAGGCAAAGAGATGGTTTTCTGGATTGAGCATGTCATACGTACCCAAGGAGCTCCTCATCTAAAATCTGTTTCATTACAAATGGAATGGTATAAAAAACTGTACCTAGATTTCGTTGTTTTAGTAATTTTAGCTATTACTGTAGTTTCTTTGTTATTATTAAAATTAATAAATAAAAGTTCTAAGAAAAAAATAGATTAATTAGGACTAAAATGTGTTTTCATTAATATGATGTCACTAGCTCCTCAGCCTTTCTTTAAAAAAAGTTTCAAACAAAAAATAAACATCCTTAAAAAATCGATGTTTAAAAATTTCAATTAGTTCTATACGCAGAATGATTATTGAGCATAAGTTGAAATGCTAGGTGGTAGAGTTTCGCAGCGACTCACCCAACGCACTATTACCGTCTTTGGTGTCTCTAGGCAGCGGAAATTTCTTGCCATCAGGAAATCCGTTTGCTTTTTGCCTTCTAATATCATAAAAAAATGCAACTCATGTATTACCTAACTAGAATACATTATTATAATTTTATTTATATTTAAATTAATTTTTTTGATATTATTATTTTAAAGCAATTCATAATTTATCAGTAAGCAAGTAGATCATTCTCTTTAGTTAGTTAATAAAAAGTCTAATACAGGTTTTCTATTTCACTTAATTTTTGTTTGGTGTGGCTAGAGGTCTTTGCTAGAGAAGCAATGACTGTCTCTTTAAATAGGGTTTTAATAAAACATGGCACCGTTGTCTCCTTGGTAAGTATGGCGGATAGGTTACCGAAGACCATCGTATTTATACCAAGCTGAGAGAATTTCACTATAAAACGCATTATTACACGGTCACTGAGACGGAAGTGAGGCAGAAGTGGTGTCTTCTAGAGCTGCTTCCTTCTTTGTTACGCTTCTGGCGGTCCGACAGCGAATGCTGGTCTGATTTTCGGCACCTATTTTTAAACTTGGCTGACCTTATTTCTAGAAGTTTCCGTGCATTACTTGCTGAACTATACGTTATTAAATGTTCATTATAAAACATACATATTCATATTTCTCATGTAGTCTATATTATAGACTAAGTCTAGGGTTATGTTTTAACACTTAGTTGTGCATCCGACAAGTTCTTGCGTGCGGATTCTTAGTAATAATTAACGCGCGAAGTGCGGTCGCCTGCACACTATATAATATGATTCCTAGACCCTAACCAGATACCTAAGTTTTATTATGTTGGACAAATAAAACAACAAAAAAATCAATGTTTATTATAAACTTCAGTCATTTTGGTAAGCTTTGAATTATCCTATTCCTAAATCCTTGGTATGATCTACCTACGTCATTAACTTTTTTTTATAACATTGGAAGGGAAACAAGCAGACGGATTTCCTGATGGTAAGAAATTCTCGCCGCCTAGAGACACCAAAGGTGATAATGGTGCGTTGCCAACCAGAGGCCGGGATGTTAGGCCTCGAGCAAA
>NJDD01002420.1:41074-88084 GCA_002245505.1 Calephelis nemesis
GACGGGAAGCCTATGCTCGCCTTTTATGAGCTGCCTGGCACAGGAAGGCAGATGGTCTATTCTACAAAGGAGCCCGGACCAACACGGGGAAAATTAACGGTAATTAATATTAAATAACGTTGCTACTCAAATTTTTCTACAAATATATGTTTCAGCCTTTTAAGCTGATTTTATATTAAGTAGTATATTTTCATCTTTGATCTCAACAACAGTAATTAGACTAATTACATTTATGAATAGTGAATCATCGTGGTAACCTATTTCCCATAAAAAAGACTGTTATCTACTTTGGCTGCAGCCTACATCAATTAAATAAGAATTAACAAATTCTAATCTAATGACAACGAGTCTTTATTTCTAAAGTACCGGATTGCATTGCTGCAATTTTTATGCCGTCTTTAACGACCAGCAAATGAGGATTGAAAAAAACACGTCACCTAAGATGTTAGCGATGTGTTATCAACCAGAGTTTTTATAGGCTATAGGAAGCATTCATATTTTTGAATGAAGAAACACTTGTACTGTTTTACGTATCACTAATAATTTATTACTTTGTAAATAACCTACCGGTTTTGCTTATACAGCATCATCAGGGCTGACACTTAAACTACTAAACAATATTTTTGATTTGTAAACATAAATTCATTTTAATAGTATTCAAATGTTTATGTATTTTCAAAAAAGGAGTTTGTATGTTCGGCGCCTGTTTTTTGTATAAAACAAAAGATTTTTCTGTCATTTGTAAATTGCCCAGAAATCCCAGACATTATAGAAAACTTGCAATTTTTTGTAAGAATACTTAGACTTTATTTTAAAATCGAAATCGTTATCGACGACATTATTTTCTTACTCTAATTTGTATTAAATTTGTTTGTATAAATTGTTTAGTTTTTTTATAACATTGGAAGTCAAACAAGCAGACGGATTTCCTGATCGTAAGAAATTCCCGCCGCCTAGAGGCACCAAAGGTGGTAATGGTGCTTTGCCAACCAGAGTCCGGGATGTTAGGCCTCGAGCAAAAGTAAGTTAACCGGCTACCTTACCTTCTGAACCGGGACACGTCGTGACGTTATGGCGGCAGGAATAGGTAAGGCGGTGTATATTGTAGTGATGATGTATATTACAGTTACGCTAAACCTATTAATTAAATAAATAATTGAGATTGTTGTAATATCCATCAGTTTTGCGATAACTTATCTTAAGACAAACTCGTCTTGTTTTCTAAAGTAGTTCTGATTATTTATAGGTCACTTTGAATACTGAGTGTTGAGTGAATAGACATATCATCCACGTTACACAGTGAGAAGTTAAACATCTACTAGGTATAATAGGCACGATACAAGTTGCTTTCTTCCGTAACATCAGAATATGAATATTACCAAATTTCAACAAGTTCTCTTTTGAACAAACCTCAAAAGGATTACCGCTGTCAGAATATCAAAGAAATACAGGGGCAGTTCAAAACTAAACCTTGCTGCACAAGCTTCGCAGGATTTAACGTGGGATAACTTAAGACTTTTGGATGACAGTCGTTCCAGTAAAATCAAATTCCTTACATGAAAAGTTTGATCATCGTCTAGTTTACGAAGTTTGTTGGATGGTAAGTACAAGTACATTGACGGCAAATGGTGAAATTAACCTTTTTTGATACAAAAACTGTTTGTGAACTAAACATGATACTATACTTTGATGTTTGTCATTATGTCCTGTATAGGTATATTATTATACTCTTTGGCAATTATCAAAGTGTAACTAACGATCCCAAAGACAATTTGATCGACGTCACTGCCGTTAGCATTAATCTAGAAAAGAGGTTAAGTTTCTACCTTTGTTTGTTTTTATGGGGTAAACTTTGGAAATACTGATTCTCTCGATGGTGCCAAGACTCAATTAAGTGATTTAACGAGTACATATTACGATAACGTATATCCAGTTGTTCGAACAAACTACAAATGTAAACAATTACGACACTAATTCGTACCTACAAACATTACTTTTTAATGTTATTGGAAGGCAAACAAGCAGACGGATTTCCTGATGGTAAGAAATTCCCGCCGCCTAGAGACACCAAAGATAGTTAGGTTGCATTGCCAATATAAATCCGGAATGTTGGACCTCGAGCAAAAGTAAGTTTACTGGCTACCTTACCCTCCGAACCGGAACACGTCATGACGTTATGGCGGCAGGAATAGGTAAGGCGGTGGTACCAATCCGGGCGAGTCGCTGCCAAACTCTACCACCTAGTCGGATGTCACGGTGTTAGTTATAGTAAGCCTATACTCGCCTTTGACGAGCTGCCTGGCACAGGAATGCAGATGGTCTATTCTACAAAGGAGCCCGGATCAACACGGGGAAGTTACTTAACTTGAAGATAGCGACAAAATAAGATACATATTATGTAAATGCGATAATTTACGGCCAATAATATTAACTTAAGTACAGATACAGACAGGCCCTCTAAAGATTTGTTGCGGATATATTTTTATCAATGATGGAAAATACAATGGTTGCCAGGTAACTAACCTAAAATAGCGTTATCTCTTATCTTAGATAGGTTATTAACATTGGCCGTTAATCATTAAAATACATTTGTCTAAGGATCAGTAGATATTGTCGCGTTGTGCGTACCAAACGATAGCATAATCCGGTTTTGAAGCGCGCATTCGAAAGAAAAATCTTTTATACAATATCTTATGTGTAAATTTAAATTGACAAAATATCTAATTCGTTTGAACTAACAGTGCTAATAAGAAAATATTTAAGTTAATTTAATTAATTTTTATTTTTATGTTAATAAATTTATAGTTTCAAACTAAAGTTACGAAGGGATAGTATATGTTTAAGTCAAAATACAACCATAAAACAAAAAAAAACAAGTTAATGAATCGCAACAATATACAAATACCTACTTGATTATTAAACGCTTTAAAGAACATTATTTAACATTTTTTGTGTGTGACGTTGCGCCGGCGACTGTTGCTGCACTTTTTTGGAGTTTTCTGAAGACCGAAGTAGTGGAGGCAGCTATTGGTTTTTTTTTCTTTTTAGAATTTTTTCGCTTAGACCTCTGTCTTTTAATCGTAATAAAATTCCGAAAGCTCTATTTTCTCTTACTCACTTTAGATATATTTTTATTGGTATCGCCAATTTTTTTTTACAGAATCACATGTGCACATCCTTCATTTATTTATACTAGCTATCGTTTCCCCGTTCTATTTGTAATTTGCATTTTCAAATTTTTAGCCAAAATAACAATAGTTCTATCGTTCTATAATCGCCTCCGTGGTCTATTACCGATATCCGAGGTCTCGGGTTCGAATCCAGAGTCGGCCAACAAAAAGAAAATTGGATTTTTCAAATTTTCTAAAAAAAAATGTTGGTCGGGATTGGAAATGTGCCCGGTTGGCGATAGGCTTGCCACCTATCACATTGTATCTTCGCCTAGTCGTGGGTGCCCTGGTTGTGCCTCTGCCTACTTCTTCGGGGATATGGGCGTGAAGATACTACTATAATGAAACACGGAAATCTTTAGTTTCTGTGTCTTTTATGCTCTTTTTATTTACGATCGAATATAAAAAAAAATAGTTTATTCGGAACAAAAATCGTTATAAATGCAAACATTTTTAGCGCTCTCAACTGCTAAAGTTTACTGTAGCGCAGTGAGGGTGCCCCCTCTTAAAGTTAAATGAAACAATGTTCCTTTTAATTTAAATTAATGAGAAAATTATCTAATCATACACAAAAATAAATAATTAAAAGAAAACTGAATGAACTTTTGAATTTATGGTGCTGCTTTTGATTTATGCTTATGCTTATGCTTATGCGTGTGTATGTGTGTGTGTGTGTGTGTGTTATGTGTGTGGGTAGATGTTTGTGTGTTTATGCGTGTGTGTGTGCGCGTGATGATTTTGACGATGGCACAGGTTACCTCACGTATTTTATTAAATGTTCCGACTGTGCATATACTGGCCAGTCAAACAATTTACGCTTACATAGTTTTATTGGGAGGTGATAAATTTCCAATTTCTTATTTGCTAGGTTGTAGAGCTTTGTGCAAAGATGCCGATAGTGATGGCTTGCAGCTGCCGTTCTCCTACTCATAGTTGGATATGCAATATCTGCTCTAAGCTTGTTATAAACCTCTGGATTAAAAACTAGTTCTGAATGTTTACGGAGTATTGTTTGCAGTACAAATTGTCTTCTCACAGAAAGCCCTCTTAGTAAGGGAAAAAGTAAGGTATTTACTTTTTGATATATTTAAGGTTAATAAGTTTTTACATAGCCAATGAGTTACAGATTTCATTGCCACGTCTGCATACGTGCGAACTATAAACATTATTAATTTTAAAATGTTTGTATTTATCTTTATTACTGTTGCATTTTTTAAATAACGTATAATATGTCGTCTGAGCCATTTAATTCGTCTGCGTTTTTATGTATTTTTATGGAACCATTTGTACACATCTTAATAATTAATATTTATATATTATTAAATTTATAAATGAAACACGGAAATCTTTAGTTTCTGTGTCTTTTATGCTGTTTTTATTTATGGTCGCACTTATTAATTATTTATTTTAATATTTATCTTTATTACCATTGCATTTTTATTATAAATTATATGACGTTTAAGCCATTTAACTCGTCTGTGTTTTTTATATTTCCGTCTAGTAAATTAGAGTTCGTTAATATAATGCAAAGGTAAAGCATTTAAACATAAACAAAAGCGTTTATTTACATTTCAAAAAAGTCTTATAAAATTGATTTAGCTGAATGAAATTTCCTTATCGCCTCTGTGGTCTAGCGGTTAGGGTGTTGGACTTGACTTCATGAGGTCCCGAGTTTGATTCCCGGGTCGGTCAACAAAAAGAAAATACGGTTTCTCCAATTTTCTAAGAAAAAAAAGTTGCTCGGGATTGGATGTGTGCCCGGTTTGGTGATAGGCTTGTCAGCTATCCCACTATGGGACTTAGTGTCTTCGGCTAGTTGTGGGTACCTTGGTTATGCCTTTGCCTACCTCTTCGGTTATATAGGGGTAAAGATTCTTACATATTTACTTTGAGTCTGCTTAAATGTTTTAACAATAGCAACCTACTATTCTTTAAGTACTTCAAAAATACTATTCTATTATATTAAGTAAAAATGTTTAAAATTATTTTTTATTTTACAAGGTCAGCGGCCTTATTATTCCAGCATTTCCATGACGTCTAAAGTTTTAAGTTTACTTACTTATTACATTACTTTAGCCCTTAATCAAACGGAGTACTTTTGTATTTATATAAGTAGGAAGTGGGAAATAATTTCCCAATATTTGAATAAGGCTTAAAACAAAAGTCTCCGTGCGTTTGTGTGTGTGTGCGTACGTGTGTATGCGTTTGCATGTGGCGTGTGTGTATATGTGTGCGTTTGTAAACCCTGACATGATCGAGATTGTTCTTAACTAGGTACATTACATAATATAGATTGTATAGGGAGTTAATTAAAAAAAACCTATTTTAAGACTTTTCTAGATACAAAATTGCTCACTGGAGAATGCATGTTAATTCATCATAAAAATCTTAATATCTTGTTAACATTTTTATATAAAATTTTGATCACGTGGTGAACATAGAATAAGATTTGATTTAGAAATGACTCTATGTGGGTTCAATGTGTGTAATCCGATTTTTTATAGAAATTAGGTTGTAGATAAATCAATATACCTTTGAATGTGTGAATAGTATCAGGCTGTAATATAATAAATTATAGTAAGGGACCTATTTTGTCTTTTTGCCTCTCCTGAGGTAAACGGAATAAAAATAACTGATGTTCTGTTACGCGTGCTAAATTTGGTTATACCTAATTGAGTTAAGTAAATTCGATGTAACACGCAGCTGTGATATAGATAAGCAGCAAAATAACAAAAATATTTTTTTTCTATTTTAGTCTAAACATCTTAAAACTTAAAAGTATAATGCTTGTTATTCCCAAGTAATTATGTATACAGATACTAACTCTTAAAATAACTGTATCTTTTAAATAAAATCTTCCTGCCTTCTAACTATCCTATTAATATTATGAATACGAAAGTTTGTATGTATGGATGTTTGTTACTCTTTCACGCAAAAACTACAAAGCCGATTACGATGAAATTTGGTATGTAGGTAGCTGAAGACCCAGAATAACATATAGGCTACTTTTTATCCCGGACTTCCCGCGGGATTGGGACTTACGCGGGTGAAACCGCGGGGCGCAGCTAGTTTTCACATATATAGCTTATACCTCTGCATCGCTTTGTTGTGAATCATAAAAAAAAGTCAAACACACTTTTGTATTAATGTAACAATAAACAATCGTATTAATTAATATGATAGTAAAGTAAAGACAATTGTATTAATATGATAGTAAGGTAAATAATATTAATATGATAGTATATAGATAGTAAATAATAAATTAATATGATAGTAAAGTAAAGACAATTGTATTAATATGATAGTAAGATAAGGTTACGTAAAAAGTTTTAATGTAAATTATTCCTTAATATTTTTGTTGAAAAAACGAAAGTGTACTCGATAGCTTAAACCAATGCATTGTTCTGTTGTGAAACGGAAAGGAAAGACAAATTAACACAATAATTACATTAATACAAGTGGTATTAATGTAATTAGAGTGTGGATAGTTTTTTTTTTATAACATTGGAAGGCAAACAAGCAGACGAATTTCCTGATGGTAAGAAATTCCCGCCGCCTAAAAACACCAAAGGTGGTAATGGTGCGTTGCCAACCAGAGGCCGGGATGTTAGGCCTCGAGCAAAAGTAAGTTAACCGGCTACCTTACCCTCCGAACCGGAACACGTCATGACGTTAGGGCGGTAGGAATATGTAAGGCGGTGGTACCAATCCGGGTGAGTCGCTGCGAAACTCTACCACGTAGTCAGATGTCACGGTGTTAGTGACGGCAAGCCTATGCTCGCCTTTTACGAGCTGCCTGGCACAGGATGGCAGATGGTCTATTCTGCAAAGGAGCCCGGACCAACACGGGGGAGTAAGGGAGAGAGTAAGGTAAAGTTACGTAAAAAGTTTTTATGTAAATTATTTTCTAATACTTTTTGTGAAAAAAAAAAAGTTAGTGTACACAATATAGATTCACATAGTGATGCTAGACACATTTGCCGATGTAACAATGAATAGCGTTGTAATAGGAAGCAATGTTCTGTCTACTGTATTGAAGTCTATAGTTTTAACTGTCATTGTTTTTAACAATTACTAAATACACAGAAAATCAGTATTATAATTGTACTACGTACGTAGTAGTAGCACGAACTCACTGTTAGTTAGAAACGAGTTGCAATGTTTAATTTTTAATGGTAAGTTTCTAAATTACCTTTAAAATGAATCAAAATAAAATATGATACAAAATTAGGTGAATTCTTTTGAAAAATCCATACTTGAATTTTTTTTTGAATTTATTTCTTTTTATTAATGATCTAAAATTCGAATCTACGTTGACTAACATCAAGCTGATAATAAGATGAAATTTATTTCATTAGTTTAGTCTATCAGAAAATATATCAAAAATAGGTTACCTACTAAAGTCCTGGACAGAATATTTTTTTTTATTTAAATGATAACTTTTCATTAAATGGTACAATATTAAGATAATAAAAAAATCCTGACTTTAATCAAAAGACTTTCAAAATATACAGAAGTTGTGTTATCTGGTATGTATTTGGGTTGTCAGGTGTAACAGAATCTAACAGAATTAAGTTACATTTGATGTAACAGACCTTCACAGGTCTGGATACTAAAAAATAAATTATATCTACATACGCGCATTTTTTAACACTTTGATATATTAGTATGGTTGCTTGCAAAAATAATCGGAATAATGAAAAATCATGTTTTTAAATAAATAAAAAATACTCTGTCAAGGATTTTTTAGGCAATCCATTTTTTAAATAATTCCTAAATTCCTAACATATTGAATTATTAAAAAATATGTATCATTTGAGTATCTCGATGTAGTTTCGGATTACTTTCTATATAGACATATCTTTATTTATTCTTTATTATTTCTTTTCAACTGATTTCCAAAAAAGGGATTGTTTTATTTTTGGCAGTTTGTTTCTCTCATGCGTGTTACAGAAATTTTTAATACATAAAATTATGTTCAAAAATTTCAAAAAAAATTCATGATACTTAATATCGTCAATTTTTTTACAGTTTAACTTCGTATAAAAAATTATCTTCAACTCGAAATGTATCTTTTCGATTTCGTTAAAAACATATTTTTTGCCTACAATTAGATAAGTGCCCAGGAGGCGATAGGTTTTGCAATTTATCGCGTAGTGGGACTAAATATCTTCGGCTAATCATGGGTGCCTTAGTTGTACGTGTGCCCACTCTGGATATAGGAGTGAAGATATTTCTCACAATCGAAGTAGGAGGAAGCCGACAAATTTTCTTTTGGAAAGAAATTCACAACGCCTGTAGACATCATAGTTTTTTACACCTTGAGACTCAGATAGAATGTTAAGTCTCTTGCTTAGATAAGTCTTACGGATAACTTATCATTTAAAAAAATACTGAGCAAGCTGAAACATGTTCTTAATTTTCCAGCAGAAATCTGTATTTAGACTTTAGAATGTTTCGCCGTTTCTTCTCCTGATTGGCTAGGCTTAGAAACGGTGGCATTTTAAGGTAGATAGGGTTATTCTTGGTTGCCGGGGAGTTTGTTTTGCCGTTTCTTCTCCTGACTGACTAGCTTTGGATACGGTGGTAGTTTGTGGTAGTTAGGGTTCAACCTAATCATATTTTAAAAGTTTGTTCAAATATTAAAACATACGTAATAAATGTAAATAATGAGTGATTTAAAAAATATTTGCTCACCGCAATGGAGTAGATTTTGTTGGTATTAACAAATATCTTTTGTAACAGTTTCTAACACATATTCAGCAAATGAATAAATTTCATTTTAATTTTTCACTGACATGTTGCATCATTTAAACGACTTTTCGTGGCCACTGTGGTAGTACATATTACTTTATAATTTGTGCCACCGTCCTTGCAATGGGATCAAAATGTCGCGCAAAAAAACGATTTACAATTAAATTCAGTTTCAATATAGTGTTGTCTAACGGCCAATATTAATCCTAATAATTAATCCTAATCCAAATCTTGCTGTCCAATATTGATATTTTGATCCATTTTTATGTTATCGCTTGCCAATAACATATCTGTGGACAGGATAAATTTGGCAATTATGTATAGGATAGGCCGGCGGATACGCAGCGATCTAGATTGCTTGAAATCCATCTTTAGAAATATATTATTAACATTGGCCGTAAGTAAGCTGGAATAATCAAAACAGTATATTCAACCCGTATCCTTGAAGTGGTTGGCAAGTGTACAACCAGGGCACCTACAACTAGCCGATGACATTAAGTGGGACTTAATGTTCAATGTGATAATTGGCAAACCTATCGTCAGTCACTCAACCAATCCAAACCAAAATGTATTAGAAAATTAAAAAAAAACACATTTTTTAAATTTTTAATAGAAATTTAAACAAAAACATTTTTCTAAATTTTTATTAGAAAATGAAAAGAAAAAAACATTTTTTTATTGACCGACCAGGCCTGGACCAGACCGAATCGAATCGACCTCATGAAGTCAAGTTCAGTTCCGGACCGCTAGACCATACAGGCGATCATAACAATTTAGACATAGTGAAAATAGTCCGATTTCATAACCACATCGTGATTTGATAATCTTTTTTCAAAAAATTCGTAGTTCTGAGATGGTCCCATACAAATTTTATATTTTTTCGAAATATAAATGACAATTAGTATGAGATGAGTTATTGCCAACCGCACATTGGTGCCTACTCTCTTACTTCTGACGCCTTATCGTCAGTGACCGCAACTGTTGTCTTACGGCTTGGGCATAAAACACGGTAAACTTAATCATGAAATTTAACATCCGTTTCTTAAATTTCTAAAGTATTACCATCCGTATTTTTGTACTAGTTTTAAAAAGTCTTTACTCCGCAATATGTTCGACTTATCTACTTACGGGCAATATGAATAACCTATCCTCAGATAAAACTTTGTTGCTTAGTTATTTTTGTTAATCATTAAGTGATTGCCTGGATCCCAAGTATCCTATCACTTGTGTTAGATAGGTTATTAGTAGGTTATTAGGTACTGGCCGTTAGCTTCTAGAAATATAAAATTTTGGTTACGTCCGTTCATTATAATTTTTATGTCACTTTATGTCTAAGTACAGAAATAAAACACTACTTTGCAATAAAATAAATAAATAAATCTTATGCTAAGTGAGCATAACAAACATTAAAATGGATAATTCAAATATTTAAACATAGTGTAGTTATTTGAATATTAAACATGTGTTTTTTCACTTGACATAAAAATAAGCAGTAAATTTTAAAGCTGTTTGCCGTTTTGTTGAATACATTTACTTTGTGGTCTCTGTGATTTCCTCTATGGTCTTGTATTGGCGTTGACTATAAATCTCGGGTTCGTTCTAGAGTTGAGCAAATCAAATATGTGTTTTTTTTAATTTTTTTAATAAAAACAACCGTGCCCGGGTTAGGCAGACAATCAGATAAAAATGTTAATAGCACTCCCTTTGTGTCCTGTATCCTGTATAAAGTACGAAAAAAATAACCATTTTTAAAAGATATTTCTTCTTTTTGACCAAGCAAGCGTAAGGAAGTTTGTGTTTACAGGTGGTTGCGGTTATAGTTTTGATCCGAAATTAACAAATTTTGATAGGTGTGTAAATAGTAATTATATTCAATAAGATTTATTTTCAAGTTTAATCATGACCACAATAGAGTGGGTGTGATATGGGGGGGGGGAATAAAACTGGGACAGTTATTTAGTGATAGGTATCAAATGAGAGGGCCTGATTTAAGCATTTCAAATCTGTTTTTTTTGAAGTGAAAACTTCTTTAGCGGCGTTTGTAGCCCGGTGCAGTTGTACAAACCTATTTTGGTAAGCAAAAAATTAGCCATTCAAAAAAAAGCGGCTTTGCGCAATTTTTTTTGGAATGGGTAAAAACTTCTTAACTCGCATCAGGACATGTCACCCGATCGAAAATTCGTAAGACGGCGCAGGGCGCTTGTGCGAATAAGACGGCGTAAGGTGCTTGCGTGCATGTTCGTGTTGTCATGTTTGTGTTCGATAGCGCAATAAATGAATATTGTATTCTACCACATAAATGATAGTACTTTCATATTGACAATTAAAGCAATTCGTTCAAAATTATTCCCTAACCATTCCAAAATATACAATATGCAAAATATTAATATTCAAGTTCAAGGCACTCCCGGTCTGCAACCCGTTGTTTTTTTTTAATTTTCTATTATACATAGTTCTTGAGTAATAGGCAAAAACGTATTCAATTGTATTGAATTTATTTTAAACTAGCTGCGCCCCGCGGTTTCACCCGCGTAAGTCCCAATCCCGCGGGAACTCCGGGATAAAAAGTAGCCTATGTGTTATTCTGGGTCTTCAGCTACCTACATACCAAATTTCATCGTAATCGGCTTTGTAGTTTTTGCGTGAAAGAGTAACAAACATCCATACATCCATACATACAAACTTTCGCATTTATAATATTAATAGGATACAAGAATGAATAAGACAATAACAGTTAATGATGTGACAGTGAGGGTATTGTGACGGGATAGATCGCCATTTCACGTGGTCACTGCTGCATGCCTGAATGGATGGAGCAATTTTTCTATTCTTTATTTGTTGTGTTGGTTATTGTCAGAAGAAGGTTGTTATGAGTAGTAAAACCGCGAAAATTTGCAGAAAAAACGCAGAAGGTCTCAGTTCGGGTGCAACTAGACTCTTAATCTAAATTTGTTTAGCTTAATATATACTAGCAGCCCGTTCCGGCTTCGCACGGTTATGAAATATACATAAAAATATTCCTCTTTAATCACTTTATCTATTAAAAAAAACCCATCAAAATCTGTTGCGTAGTTTTAAAGATTTAAGCATACACTAGCGACTTTGTTTTATATTATGTAGTGACTATGTATTAGATAATAAGTTAAGCAGAGGTAGTCCATTTTGAGCACCCAGTTTTTCACCCAGGTTGTGCCTCTGCCTACCTTTTCAGGGATATGGACGTGAAGATACTAATATCATCTTGTCGAACAAACATGAGCGGCCAGCAATAGCCTCTTACATTGTAGGGGCTGAAAGTGGACACAAATGGAAAAATAAATTAGTGTCCACTTTGCGCACCTGCGAAAAATACCAATTGGTGCTCAAAGTGGACTAGGCTAGGTGCCGAATGTGCAGGTGCCGAAAAACTGGGTGCTCAAAGTGGACTACCTCGTTAAGCAACAACAAATGATTTGTATCCTGAGCATTTTATAATTGTGCTATGATTCTCGTTTTAAAGAACAAAAACAAAGGTCAAGGTTATTTTGTCTTCAAGAATTCACTTGAACAATTTACTATAGTACAATCAAACAAAAAAAAAACTTGCTGGGACTAACTAGTAGTTCGTCCTGAACTAAGACCTCGCGAGGAACCAATAGATTCTTTTGTGATTCCAATATTCCGTCATTATCATATAAAATTTATCATCCCATTCTTAGATTTACTTTTATTACCTACATAAAATTTTCATTTAGGTTTAGATAATTATGAGATATCAATATACCTAAAACTACAAGAACATATTTTTACGTTTTCAACGCTGGGCATAACTGCCGAAACACTTCGTATCAAAATATTTAATACTTTTAGTGAAATAAAAACACTTGTGCTGTCTCACCTTAGTAACTTAAGTTTAAAGCTTAATAAAAGCTTTTTTACACTCAAATCCTCGACGTAGTAGCCACATATGCAACCAGGGCACCCATAATTAGCCCGGGTCCTCTTAGTAGAATACAACTCTGCCTCTGCTCCTGTCAGCTCGAAGCAATCGAGCATAGGTTAAATAAGCCATGTAGCTAGGATAGCCGGTAGACGAGTGCAATGGACCTAATATTCTGGCCTCAGTACAGCAACACACCTGTAACATCCATGTGTCACATGGATTCACATGTGGATCACATGTGTTCGGCCACAGGTGTCTCTTTAACATCAGGAGAGCCATGTGCTTGTTTGTTTCTTATCACTATATTTTTTTGATTTTTCGGTCTCCTGTTTTAGAATTAAGAAAGGGAGCCTCCCTTTCTCAATTCTAAAACAGGAGACACTCACTTACCAATTGGGAAATGTCTATATTTCAAATGATTGTATTTAAGAAGACATGGTTTTAGAAACCTCAATGTCATTGTTAAAGATCTTTCTTTTTTATGTGACAGGTCAGCAAGCAAGCTCAAGGGTCACCTGATGGTAAGAGACAACCGTGGCTTATAGACACTATAGATGTCACAGGTGCGTTGCTGTTTGTGACCGGAACGTTAGGCCTATTGTGCAAGTCCGTCTACCCTATCTTTTAAACTAAAATACGAAAAGAGTCATTATGGCAGCAGAAATAGTTAAGACGGTAAATTCTTACCGGGCAAGTTGTTGTGCAGCACTTGACCAGCGAGTGAAATATCTATAGATGTAAAATTTCTATGGATAAACTGATTAAACGGTCTGACTAGTTTTTTTTAATTTCAGTTTCACCTAGGATAGGGAACGCTACCCGTTGTTTATTTTGAAAGTAAAATTTACTTAGGCGCACCATAATGTGACCAAGATCCTTTGTAGAGTATATCTTTTTGTTAAGAATCTTGTATCTGTAGTCTTGTATTTGTAATCTGTGACTAACACTGTGATTTAAATTAAAATATGAAGTATCTTTACGCCCATATCCCCGAAGAGGTAGGCAGAGGAACAATAAGGGCACTCACGACTAGCCGAAGACACTAAGTCCTACAATGTGATAGGTGGCAAGCTTATCGCAAACCGGGCACACATCCGATCCCGAGTAACAATTTTTCTATTAGAAAATTGGAAAAACCAAATTTTCTTTTTGTTGCCCGACCAGGGATTCAAACCTGGGACCTCATGCAGCCAAGTCCAATACCTGAACCGCTAATTTAAATAAAGGTTATATACTTCCTCCACTACAACATCACCACTGTCGTGTTTTAGCCTGAAGAGCAGATAGTGTAGCCATACTCATCTTTACTAAAGCATTAAGGTCTTTGGTGTCTCTAAGCAACGAGTATTTATTTCATGATTAAAGTCAACTACCAAAACCAGCACTAGACTATTTTTTCTATTCCCCGTGTTGGTCCGGACTCCTTTGTAGAATATAGCATCTGCCTTCCTTTGCCAGGCAGCTCGTAAAAGGCGAGCACAGGCTTCCCGTCACTAACACCGTGACATCTGACTAGGTGGTAGAGTTTCGCAACGACTCGCCCGGATTGGTACCACCGTCTTACCTATTCCTGCCGCCATAACGTAACGACGTGATCCGGTTCGGAGGGTAAGATAGCCGGTAAACTTACTTTTGCTCGAGGCCTAACATCCCGACCTCTGGTTGGCAACGCACCATTACCACCTTTGGTGTCTCTAGGCGTCGGGAATTTCTTATCACCAGGAAATCCGTCTGCTTGTTTGCCTTCCAATGTCATAAAAAAAATATTACTTTTGTATATCGGTATGAACTCCGCACATCAGGCCATCAACTAAAAATTGCGATTGTTTAAATGACACAATTTTTTTTTGCAGTAATAAGATGACGATGTTGTTAAAAATAACTGTCCTAATATTATCAGCATTGACATGGACACATGCATATAAGATACTTGTAATCAGTCCCATGCCTGCCAGGAGTCATGCTAATCTTGGTGATGGAGTCGTCAGGCACTTGTTGAATGCTGGACACGAGGTATTAAATCTTCTGATCATTAGATTTTATATATTTTTTAAAGCGAACTAGAACTAAGAGGAACTGTTAACTACATTTATCATTGCAGAATATAATAAATCTTGACATTAAAAGTAAAAAATTTTAACAACCCCCGACCTAACTTACATGTATATTAGTTAAAAACCACCTCACTCATCAGCTCATTATCAGGTTTCAAAGAAAAACGTTCTCCTAGAAACCGCTCAAAAGTTCTGATCTCATAAACATGTACTCACATACATAGACAAGTCATCTCATAACACCTTTCTTTTTCCCACGGGGGTTTACTTTTTATTATTTTTTATAGAAGAGGAGGCAAACGAGCACTTGGGTCACGTGTTGGAAAGTGATCATCTCCGCCCACGGACATCCGCAACACCAAGATTATTACAAATGCGTTGTCGACCTTTAAGCAATGAGTACGCTCTTTTCTGCAGATCTTTATTTTACCTGCAGATTTGACTGACCCATTCAACTAATACTATTTTCTGCGAAAGGAAGATTCAAGGTACTTATGCCAAAAAAATCCGCTATCAAAATCCTACAGTGGAATGTAGTACTGCTAATATTGCCACTAACCACTATCCATAGAAAGATAATGCCTGTAAATGGGTATTTTTAAATGACAGTGACAGATTTACTTCCTTACAGGTTTCGTATATCACTGCAATTCTACCAAGCAAGCCTCATCCGAATGTAACAATCATCGATGTCAGTGCAAACAAGTACACAGCAGAAGAAGGCACGTAGTTTTACTATATACTCTAACATATAACATTACAAAATTTAAAACTCCTTCTGCTTTACTACAAAAAAAACATTTTCTACAATTCGAAGAGGAACATTAAACTTATAAAATACCGGCACCCGCACTTGCTTCCTCTCGCGGAATATTCCAGAAACCTAAATTACAGATTTGCCACCTAAGGGCGATGGGTTCGTCGCAGTCTGTGAACTGCAAATTACAAATAGCAGTATTCTGAGTACCTGCTTAATTAAACTTTTTCTTCGAAGATTGGCATTTTTATAACAGAACTTAATTTATAATAGCCGTTACCATGAGTATAGATTATGTTGAATATTTGACGTATTGAAATCTATAGCATTTTTTTTAAATTTAGTGAACTTATAAATACAGGCGCTGTTCAAAGTTTTTAGTTTTAAAATAGCAACATAATATTAGCCATTTCAAAAAAAAATAATAATAAAGAATAAGACGCTACCGATTACAGGTTTTGGTTCAGGTGGTTTCAGGATTACAGTACACTTTGGCTGAGCCTTTACCATGAGTTGGTATAGATTACGTTCCATAAGTTACGTGTCGAAATCTATGACACTTTTGGTCTAAAATGTGTTTCTATTAGTTACCAATAGAGGCGCTGTTCAAAGTTTTTTATACAAATAATTTACAAAGACGGTAACGAGTATAGTAAATTCGACAAGCCGCAAACTTTGGTAAGCCTACATAAATCCGTCTGCTTGTTTGCCTTCCATTATCACAAAAAAAATACGAGTAATAAAAATACATGACAAGAAGTGATATTGATAAATTGTGTTGCAATTTTTTTTCAGAAACTCTTTTTGATCTGGAATTACAAATACAAGGTAAAATGGGATTTCAAGAGACAATAAATGTGTTTAAAATTCTGATGAATATATCTAGCAAGACTGTAAAGAATCCTAACGTTCAAAAATTGATCTATGATCCAAATCAAAAGTTTGACTTGGTGATTGCAGAATGGATGTTTTCTGAACTATACGCTGGGTAAGACTAACATTTTATAGTAACTGCTTCATTAAATGAATGAATGACTGAACTCTATGTTACTCTTTTTTTTATGATATTGGAAGGCTACCTTACCCTCCGAACCGGAACACGTCATGTCGTTATGGCGGCAGGAATAGGTAAGGCGGTGGTACCAATCCGGGCGAGTCGCTGCTAAACTCTACCACCTAGTCAGATGTCGCGGTGTTAGTGACGGTGAGCCTATGCTCGCCTTTACGAGCTGCCTGGCAAGGAAGGCAGATGGTCTATTCTACAAAGAAGCCCGGACCAACACGGGGAAGATGACTCATGATGAAACTCACAACAAATTAAATACAAATAAGTAATAATTCTCAACTGTACAAGTTTATAGATCGTAGTATACATAATATGGTTTTATCGCCAAACAAAGCGATCTCTACCAGATAACCTTTTTGTCGAAAGAAAATGGAAATATAGGTTCAGTAGGTAAAGAGATAAGATATAACAAAACATAGTTTAAATATTTTTTTGTAATAACATATCAGAAAAGCAAATGAGACCCTGATGGTGAATCTTCTTCGCTTATGGACTTCTTACCTGTGCAACGTTTTCTTATAGTGGGTATAATAGGTAACTGACAAAATCCTATCGTTCACTCAATCCGCACACACCGAACGCGATACTGACGAGCTTTGAAATGAACGTTCTTTCTTCTTCTATCAAGTTTTACTTTCCTTACTCTTCGGTGATGGAAAGTAACGCAGTTTTTAATGTTATTATCGAAGATGTCACATGTATTTATGTAAGAGCATACTCGTAGATTTCTATCTGTCGTTAAATGTTATGTTACTTGGCTTCATATAATACATAAATATAATCTTATTAACTCTAGATGCAAAATGCAAATTTGCAATGCTCTAGATGCAAATTTGTCGCCTCTGTGGTCTAGCGGTTCAGTTATTGGACTTGACTGCATGAGGTCCCGGGTTCAAATCCCGGGTCGGGCTACAAAAAGAAAATAGGCTTTTTCCAATTTTCTAGTTAAAAAATTTTTAGCTCGGGATTGGAAATGTGCCCGGTTGGCGATAGGCTTGCCACCTATCACATTGTGGAACTTAGTATCTTCGGCTTGTCGTGGGTGCCCTGGTTGTGCCTCTGCCTACCCCTTCGGGGCTATGGGCGTGAAGATACTTTACTTTACTTTAGATGCAAAACGAGGAGTGTAATAAGTTTAAGGTGAGGAGAATATGTAATAGATGTAACCCTGGAATGCCAACTGGTAAACCTATCAAGTTTGGCATCGTTAGATCTGTTCATATTTTCTAATAACGAGGACCTAATGAAAGAACTGGGAGGTGGCTGATGGATAATAGTTTGAAAGTTACTGTGTTATGTTTCGTAATCTTTGCAGTTTATCTAAAGCATATCAAAAAGTGAAGTGTGTTATTTAGATGTGTAAGCATTTGTGTCTGTCTATGGCTTCATAGCTTTTTAAAAGATAGATGGTTAGTCGGTGGTTAATTTTTTTTTCTATTTTAAGATTATTAATTAGCCCTATAAACATATAAAATAGTGTTCTACTGAACTAAACATTTTTTTTGCATATCTACATTTTCAATTCATTTTTTTTCGAATTTAAATTGCTTCTGAACAAATCTTTTTTACATTTGTATTTTTTATTGAATCTAATGTAACCTAGACCCTGTGGAACAGTGTATATCACATAGTGTTAAAATAAATGAATTAGATAAAGCAGTTTAAAGCTGAACATTTGTAATATATTTAATTTCATTTTTGTGAAATGAAAATGTCTATTCTTTAAATTTATGTTCAATGTCCAAGTCTTTATTTTTATATAAGAGGAGGCAAACGAGCAAGTGGAGTGTAGTTGATGGAATATATACAAGGAAATCCTTGTATATACATGTGCTTCAGGTTAATAACACAGAACACTTAACGTCTTATTTATAAAGATGGACTAAGGTAGAAGTAAAATAAAGTTCTTGTACTGTAACACACTACACTGTAATACATTGTAATAAATACTACAATAGAAGGTTGAACTTTGGAGTACATTAATCCGTGTTTATTAATAAAACGATTAACGTTTTCAGTTTCTCGGCGCTATTTGACTGTCCATACATATGGTTGTCAACTATGGAACCACATTGGGCAATTCTGCGACTGATAGATGAGTATACAAACCCTTCCTACACTGCAGATATTTTATCTACTAACATTCCTCCACTTACATTTGGACAAAGGCTGCAAGAATTGGCCAATCAAGTTTTTGGAACAGTTCTATGGACCTTGTAAGTATTAATATAGATTATGTTGCGTACCACTTTTGTTAAAAGAAATATTTCTTGAAGCAAGTGATTATTCTAAATTAAAAAGGTAGTCGGTAAACTTCCTTTTGCTCAAGGCCTAACATCTCGCCCTCAGGTTGGAAACACACAATTACCAACTTTGGTGTCTCTAGGCGGCGTGAATTTTTTACCATCAGAAAATTCGTATGTTTGTTAGCCTCCTAATCTCATAAGAATAAAATGAAAATAAAAAAGTAATAAAATTAGCCACTCATTTGCAATAGCAACCAATAAATGAAGGACTAGCAACTAAATTTCCTAATAAAGTGACCTGCAAGTAAGTTGATTATCCACACTAAAAATGCATAAATATATTAATTAGTTACTGTCCTACTCTTTGAATCAGAACACGAAACTGCAATTATTATTGTCATCAATGTTAAAGAATTCGTGTCAGATAATCCCGAGGGTCACTGCGACAGGGGTATATCTTTTGTGGTTACACCTCTTATTCAGTAAGCTTGCATAAGTTCGCAATATCGACAGTCTCTGGAACTGTACAATGCACTTGGGGCTTATCAACTTAATGTCCTGGGGATTCACTATGTGGCTACCCAGCAGTCTGGTTCTTGCTTGGTTAAATTCTGGGCACTCACAGACTATGTGTATTGCCGTCTCCTCTGCTTCGAGGCAAGATATACAGCCAGCTTTCTCTGCTAGGTGCATCCTGTTTAGATGTTTGTTTAGCCTGCAGTGACCTGTTAACACTCGGACTAAAATCTTAAGCTCTTTTCTTTGGATATTATTTGCAATTGATGTAAATTTGGTAGAAAATCCTGCGACTAGTAATTGAGCGGACTCTTGGCCCCCAGTTTTCAGCCAGCTTAACAAGCTTTCTTGCATGCTCGAGCAAGCTTCTAGAAGTGCTAATTGCAATCCCACATACCGGTTCAGGTTTTGTGGGGAGTGCATCTGAGTCTCTTCTAGACATTTTATCTGCCGCTTATTTTCCTTTTACATTTGTGTTATAGGAAATCCATTCAAGTGTTATTTTGTTGTTTTTACCCAACCTGTTTAAGACTTAATTTTAATTTATTTTATTAAAGACTTGGGCACATTAAAAAGTGGCCTTGGAATCGAACTTGATGGATGCCGAACAGTGCCTTTAAAGCTGCCTGATTATCCGACGGTATAATAATGTACTTACTTATGCAAGTCGAAGCGGCTAACGTTGTCCTGAGCATACATTAAGATGAATATTATCTGCTATGATAATATTCATCTGTTCTATTGCTATGATGGCAGCAGTGCGAAATCTGAATTTGTTGTAGGAATTTTAACCATAGTACAATGTTAAATAGTTTCTTCCCTTTGTTTTTTGTCTGTGACAGGTTATTTTTTCACTGTTCCATAGAACGGAGTCACCTGGTAGATAGCAGAGTTTTACCTATTCCTGTTGCCATAACATCAATTGCTAGCCATTGCTCCATTCAGTACCTTTCATGTAAATTACGTTAGGAAGTTCTCTTTATTACCAATATAGTCGCTGTTCAAAATTTTCATTAAAATAATTTACGAAGAATATAATGGTCTGCTCGAAACGCAAAGAGAAAAACAACTCTTATCTCTATCTTATCAAATAGCAAGACAGGGCTAATCGAAATTTCTTGAATCGCTTTAAAAATTGTATAGTATGTATTTTTTTATCTTTCTTTGGGGTGTTTGGCTTCCGGTATGGCCAATTAATTCATAAAGCAACATGTTTCCTGTTTTGACGCCCCAAAGAACGTATAAATCTTTTTGACGGGAAATAGCAATTCAAATAATTTTATTAGGATAAAACATTTCAATGTGCTTTAGGTTATCCACCACTACCATTACCATTATCTGAGTTAAATAAAGGTGAAGCTTACATGTTCGACTCCTATTTTATTTATACTAGCTGTTCCCGCGAACTTCATTACGCCCATTCAGTTTGTAAAGGAAAAATTCAATTGTTGTTTTTCCCAATTTCCTCATAATTGAACACAATAAAAAATATCCTATGTCCTTTTTCCGATTCTAAGCTACGTCTCTACCAATTTTCAGCCTAATCTGTTCAGCCGTTCTTGAGTTATAAATAGTGTAACTAGCACCACTTTCTTTTATATATATAGATTATTTTGATCTAGTAAATGTAAATGTCATAGACATTTGTGAACTGATTTTAACATATTTTTTTTAAGTTAAATCACATTTTAATCAAGGAAAATACTTAAATTTTAAGTACTACGATTATACAATAGTAAAATCCAAGTAGCTTTTTTGCAAATTATTACTCATCTTACTCGTCTAACCTGTCTGTTTATTTCAAAACAATAAACAAAGACAAGTTTCATTTCGGCCGTCACTTCTATGAGTAATTTCAGAACTACTAAAACAAAATAAATTGATTATAATATAAACCAAGTAAAAATACAGAAAACGACCTTACTTTTAATATTAAGACGACAATGAAATAAGAATAATACGTACTTTGAAATATAGCTTAAAACAATGGATGGAATCTTAATAAATGTAAATGAGGATGTCTGGAAAATGAACAAAAAAGTATCATCAAAATTGAGTAATCTACTCAAGTTAAGATAAATCTACTCCGGGTTTTGGAAGTTGTTTGAAAATAAGAATGACGATAGAATGAAATATCTTCTTCCTGCCATCTGCCTTCCTGCCAGACAGCTCGTAAAAGGCGAGCGAAGGCTTACTGTCATTAACACGGCGACACCTGACTAGGTGGTAGAGTTTCGCAGCGACTCAACCGGATTGGTACCACCGCCTTACCTATTTCTGCCGCCATAACGTCATGACGTGTTCCGGTTCGGAGAGTAAGGTAGCCGGTAAACTTCCTTTTGCTCAAGGCCTAACATCCCAGCCTCAGGTTGGCAGCGCACCATTACCACCTTTGGTGTCTCTAGGCGGCGGAAATTTCTTACCATCAGGAAATCCGTCTGCTTGTTGCCTTCCAATATCATAAAAAAAATTATGAAAAAAACTTTCTTCTCACATTTTATTACAAAGCAAGCTTGCTGAGTTTCTTTTCGCCGGATCTCAGTCCGAACTAGAGGAAGATTTTATATCGATAGACTTCTCACAAAAAGCTACTAATCCAATTTAAATTTTTTACAGTTTCGTTAACGTCGCTGATACAGAAAATTATGATAACGTGTTTGTCCCTGCCTTGATAAAAAGAGGGAAACCTGTGCCATCGTTTGAAGAGTTAAAATACAATGCTTCTTTAGTATTTGGAAACTCTCATGTCTCTTTGGGAATTCCGTCAAGAGTTCCAGAAAACTATAAACATATTGGAGGATACCATATTGACGAAAATGTAAAACCTTTACCAGAGGTAATTTAAAAAGAGCTAATTTAAAACTCAGCTTTTGTTATTGAAGTAGAAAAGATAATTTCGAAATTATGTTAGGGCGGATGTTACAATATGCATCGAGTGACAATGTCCTTGTGGGGAATCGGAGGCACAGAACCGGATAAAAACTTTTCATGCTTTGCAGCAGAGCCATCCAGATAATCCATCAATTTTAAGATGTTGACCTGATGATGGATCGGTATTTATCAGGATGGCTATGTTTCAGAGCATGATACAAAAAAATAAGGTTTGCATGAAGACTCCATGTGCAGTTGCGGTACATGATATCCCGCATACATGTATCCCGTTGATCTCGATTGGCTTCCAAAAGTCAAGTTGTGACCATACATAACGTACTTAATAAAGTAGGTGTAGAACTGACTCATTTCTAATTTCATACACTCATAATTTTATTCAGTCAGTTAAATTTCTGGCATAAAACAACAAAAAATATTTTTTCCCTAAAATGCAAATTTTTTAAAGTGGATTCGGAATCGTAATTTTATTACACGTTTATATTATATATTACAATTTCGGCACGCTTTACCATCTATCTTCCTGCCAGGCAGCTCGTAAAAGGCGAGCATAAGCTTACTATGACATCTGTCTAGCATCGTGACATCTGTTTCGTTGGTAGTTTTTCAGCGACTTGCAGCGACTGCCTTATCTATTCCAGCCTCCACAATATCAGTGCTTACCGTTGACGTGTTCCGGTTTGGAGGATAAGGTATCCGGTAAATTTAATTTTGCTGGAGGCCTAACATCTCGGCCCCAGACTGTCAATGTACCATTAACACATTTTGTGTCTCTAGGCGCTAGAATTTCTTACCATCAGGAAATTCGTGAGCTTGTTTGCCTTTTAATGTTATAAAAATACTTCTTCTTTTATAAACATGGCTTTCAATCGTTTTCACGACGTATTTAGCCAATGTCAGGTACGGGTACAAAACTGAAGCAGAGAAGCACACGGTTTCTGTGTAGAAAAAGATATTCGCTTAAATTATCATGGCCACCCACAAACAGCTACATCTCGAAAAATCTTACAATCGTAGAAATCTGGTTTGGAAGCACAAATAATAAATAACTTAATTTCGTTAAGAATTAATTAAAACTTATTTAAAACTATTTTTTACTGAGTATAGCTCCTTTTTTGAATACTACTGCATTATTTTCTGGTTTTAACACTTAGCAGTAAGCCCTAGTTTATAAGCAATCAGGAATTCACTAGGAAGTCTCTACTCTTACTAATACTCTTTTGATAGTGGATATAACCTAAAAACATTGTTTACAGGAACTGAAGAAGGTTATAGAGAGCTCAAAATATGGTGTCATATATTTCAGTATGGGGTCTAATTTGAAAAGTATTAGTTTGCCAGCTGAATTAAAACGAGGTCTTTTGAAAATGTTTGGCACTTTGAAGCAGACTGTTCTTTGGAAATTTGAAGAAGACCTACCGAATCTGCCTCAAAACGTTCATATTTTAAAATGGGCTCCACAGCCAAGCATATTAGGTAGTTTATTTTGAAAAAAAAATGAAATTTTATCAAAAATAATTTCATGTTAAATAATATGGTCAAACCGAGACCATATAGCTAGTATCTTCACGCCCATATCCCCCAAGGGGTAGGCACAGGCACAACTAGGGCACCCACGACTAGCCAAAGATACTAAGTCCCATAATGTGATAGGTGGCAAGCCTATCGCCAACCGGGCTCATTTCCAATCCCAAACAAAATTTTTTTCATTGCCTTCATTCATGCCCGACCCGATTCGAACCCGGTCAAGTCCAACAACTGAACCGCTAGACCACAGAGGCGGTCATAGACCATAGATTGATCATAGACCATATAGCTAGCATTGTGAAAAAGTTATTAGATATTATAAAACCAAGATTTTTACTTAAAACTCTTCTTAAAACTTAAAGCTCTAACTTTACAAAATTTGCGCCTATGTCAGAATGTGTTTTGTCTTAAGTGTAAAGCAAAAAAATGATTTCAGCCCACCCCAACGTTATATTATTTATAACACACGGAGGACATCTTTCAACTACAGAATCTATCCATTTTGGAGTACCCGTTATTGGTATACCTGTTTTTGGTGATCAATTCGTCAATGTTGGCAGATCTGTGGAAAAAGGTTTTGCGAAGAGAGTTGATTTATCATTTAATATGGTAGACAGTTTGAAGGACGCTATACATGAAATTACAAGTGATGCAAGGTAAGCTAGACAGACTGATAAAAACGTGAAGCGTACATTGCCCGTTCTTAGAGGGTTTAATAGATTTTCCGGGGTAGGATTTAAGAGATAATAAAGTAGGGCGTATTTAGTTTGGAGAGCTTGAAAGAATTATAAGTGAAATGCTGCATTATTCGAGTGTAGGATGAATGTATGAGAGTGAAATTCAGACTGAAAAGTGCTTATTTATCTTGTATCTAGATAAATTAATCCAAAAATTAAGATCACTGAATACCAAGTGGTGTCACATATTCAGTGATCATAATTATGAAATACGATTGTAAAAAAGAGGATCACATTTCCAAATGAAAATAATAAAGTATTTGATAGAGATAAATTCAGAACTAATTTAAGAGTTTAAGTAGACTATGTAATACTGAAATCTATATATATATATATATATATATATAAAAATGAAACCCGTTTTTCTTGGTCACGGCATCACGCATGAATGGCTGGACCGATTTTACTAATTCTTTTTTTGTTGTATTTGTCATTATTTGGAGAAGGTTCTAACAAAAATATTAAGAAAATCTCTCAGAAATATTGAAAAATATACATTTAATTTTGCAGTTCAAATTGAATAAGTACTCATACGTAAGATAGGTCAGCTATACAAAATAAAGTAGTTTCTACTATTCTTCTATCATTCTATCATTGATACGCTAAGGCGGTACGAAGTTCGCCGGGTCAGCTAGTAAGTGAATGAAAATGTATACCACGAGAGTATTTTTGCAATGCAAGGTGAAAATGAGTTTAAGGGTTAAAAAAAGAAAAAGAAAAAAAATGGTTGAAATGAGAGCGTTATGAAAATTTTTTGGTACTGCGTTAGCCAACCTTGACATGATCAGGGAGAAAGAGTGGAATTGACAGAATGTGTTTATGTTCAGATGAGAAAGGGTATGCTGTGTTGGTTCGGTCATGTAGAAGGAATGGTAGATGATATACTGATGAAACAGATTTCCGTACCCAGAGAGGATTTAAGTTAACATTCCATGACCAAACCGCTTCAGCATATCTGACTGCTAGGCAGATCTTTAGAAATCATGAAACTTTGCACCCGTGTTGGTCCGGGCTCCTTTGCAGCATAGACCATCTGCTTTCCTGCCAGGCAGCTCGTAAAAGGCGAGCATAAGCTTATCGTCACCAACACCGCGACAGCCTACTAGGTGGTAGAGTTTCGCTGCGTCTCGCCCGGATTGGTACCACTGCCCTAACTATTCCTGTCGCCATAACGTCCAATGCTTGCCGTTGTAATCCAGTTTAGAAGCAACTCATAGCTGTGATAAGTTAAATAAAGTTTTTCGATGACTTCTTCGGATTACCCGTGCCTTACTTGGATAGCATAACATGCGCTCGTCGCTCTCATGCTCAGGTTTGAAAAGTAAGGTAATCGGATAACTGTGTCAAACAAAAGGCATTATTTAATTGGCTACCTTTGTTAACCTTTTTTTAAAACTGATTGTCTACATCTCTACGCCAATATCTAAAACTGATTAATATTTCAGGTACAGAAATAAGGTGAAAGAATTATCAGCTATCTATCATGACCGAACTGTCTCTCCAGGCAGAGAACTAGTCCACTGGGTGGATCACATCATCAGAACCAAAGGAGCGCCACACATGCGCTCTCCAGCCCTCATGGTGCCCTGGTACCAGAAGTGCTATTTGGATTTAGTTTTTACTATTATTTTGTTTATTTACGTTGTCAAATACTTATTAAGTTTGTTCATAAGTAGTAGCAGAAGTAACAAAAATATCAAGCAGAAAACTAGTTAATTTTATAAAAGTATTCGAGTGGTATTTGTTTGTATAGTCTAAAAAATTAATGAATAAATAATATCAGTTGCAAAAGCCTATTATTAACTTTACATACGTTTGATAAGACATAATATACATCGACTATTAGTACTTCTATAATCATAATAAATTAAAAAACCCCTGACACAAGATATTAATTTCCCTTTAAAAAGTTAATAATTCGGTTAATAAACTTTAACAAATTTTCATTAAACATGTCTAAGAGCAATATGTACATAAGTTCCTTTGTACCTTTATTACAAAAAAAACTAATTCGAAATCACTGCATCCGTTTGGAAGTTATGATGCCACTGACAGACAGATACGACAAACTTATAACACCCCTCGTTTTGCGTCGGGGGCTAAAACTGGATTTCACCTTCGACTTTATACGTGATTAACGTAAAAGAAACGTTTAGTCAATCCTATTAATATTATAAATGCGAAAGTTTGTATGTATGGATGTATGGATGTTTGTTACTCTTTCACGCAAAAACTACAAAGCCGATTACGATGAAATTTGGTATATAGGTAGCTGAAGACCCAGAATAACAAATAGGCTACTTTTTATCCCGGAGTTCCCGCGGGATTGGGACTTACGCGGGTGAAACCGCGGGGCGCCGCTAGTCGTCAATATTGCCAATCAAGACAATTTTACTGTCAAAGAAAGTTTAGTTATTGTAAATATTTTACTAAACTATTTGACGTGGTAAGTAAATTATCAGGGGATGGGGATAACAATATTGTCAATTTTAAAAGGGTACTTGCGGTAGCTTACGAACGGGATCACAACCGGTATTTGAACTCATTTACACTGATTGTTTAGTCAATCTTTAGTCTGTTTTCAATATTATCGGTGATTAATATTAGAGGTATCTGCTTATCCCCACGTTATTGTAAGGAAGCGAGAGTTGGGTATGTCAGAAAGATCATGAAAGTAGGATAAATGCGGTCGAAATGTAGCACTACGGAAAATCTGTGGTGTAACGCTCGCTGACCGCATTCGTAACAGTGAGATCCGAGAAAGAGTGGGATTGAAAGAAAGTGTTGGTGTTAAAATGCGAAAGGGCATGCTCCGCTGGTTCGGGCATGTGGAAATAATCACAGATGAAAGATTAACAAAGCAGATATACAATGCGAATGTGGATGGATGTAGGTACCCGGGGTGACCAAGGCTGACATTTCACGATCAGATCAATCGGATATTATGCAAGGGTGGTGTCAAGAGTCTCCGAAACCGGCGTGTTTGTATGAAAAGGGTAATGAATGTGAAGGAAGCAAGACAGGTTTGTCAGGATCGTGAGGTCTGGCACTCGATACTCTCTGCCTACCCCGTAAGGACTTGGCGTGAAGATATGTATGTATGTAATATTAGAGGCGTGCGATCATAAATATTTAGACCACAAATTTTGAAGACTTATGTACCAATAGACTTATGACTTATGCGTGGGACTTTAGTGGCAATTGATTAGGGGTTTTGGCGCCGTCGTTATCTATTCTATCTTTCTGTTCTACCGTTAAAGGTCATCAGCTCATTAGTAAGCATAGGAATGGAATTATTTATTTTCTTTTAGCAGTATTCATTTCACTTTTGAGTATAGGTAAGATTGTACAGTAAAAATACTAATGAATGTTAGTACCTGCTGAGCTGTAGGGTTACTCTTGAATCTCGATAAATGCAACATTGGAAATTGAAATCGGATCTGACACTGACTGACTGACTTAACACAATACTAGCGAATTATTAAAGTTTAATTAATAATAAACAATAAATAATGTTACCCGATTCATTGAATTTTGTTGTAACTAAATGTTATTTATCCGCCATTACTGTGTTTCGGAGTACCTAAAATGACAAATCCCATTTAAATTTCCAATTTGCATGAAATCGATATTCAAGAATAACCCTACTGGTCTGATGATGGAACTTGAAGATAGGAGACGTAACCCTTGAATGCCTACTGGTAAACATAACGAGTTTGCTGGAGTGAAATGCTGCATTATTTGTTTACGTGGTAGGCCGTTTTTAAGGCATCATTGCGGTATTGTATCCAAGCTGAAGCAGCAGCAAAATTAAAAAAGTGAAAAATAGTCCTTACTGTTCATTTTCCAGTTTTTCCGCGCATAGGATATTTTGCCATATTTTTTATAATATTTGAGGGAAAATAAGCAGACGGATTTCCTGATGGTAAGAATTTCACGCCGCCAACCTGAGGCCGGGATGTTAGGCCTCGAGCAAAGGTATATTTAACGGCTACCTTAGCCTTAAACCGGAACATGTCATGACGTTATGGCGGCAGGAATAGGTAAGGCGGTGGTATCAATCCGGGTGAGTCGCTGCGAAACTCTTCCACCTAGTCAGATGTCTCGGTGCTAGTGACGATAAGCCTATGCTCGCCTTCTACGAGCTGCTTGGCAGGAAGGCAGATGATCTATTCTGCGAAGGAGCCCGGATCAACACGGGAAAGTTCTGTCTAAAAGATTTATTACCTCCATATAACTATTATATTTTTAATAGCTGTTGGTTGTGTCACATTTAGGTACTGCTGATCTTTTTTACTCCAGCGTCAGCATGTTCCAAGAGGTTGAACAGGGCTCTCGGTGGATGCTACATGAGTGGGCTTAATGTCGAGCCACTTTATTACCGCAACCTTTTCATCTTGCCTTACTATACTATGGTAGCTACCTCTGTCCCTAGCTTGTAACGCTCGATCAGATTTAAGTAATGTTTTTTGTTTTTCTTTTTTTGGACGCGTGTATTCAGGTACATAATTTTTATAAGGCTACCTGTTCCACACATGTTTCTCGCTATTAACTTGTCCAAAAGAGGTATTGAAGTAAAGTAGCGGTCAAAATAGATAGAGAGAGATAGAGAATATATCATACTTTATGGCAAGGTATAGTCAAATTTTAAAGTGACACGACCCCCTAAATCTATTTTTTCTGGCAATGGATATAAGATAGAATCGATTGTAGTGCCTTTTACTTGGTAAAGGTACAAATCTAGAGGTAGGCGATTAATATCGAATACTTTGATTCTTTTAGGATTTTTCCTTTAACCACCAGCTTCTGCTTACATTTTCCAGTAAAAGGAATTATTTGTTCATCGATAGCTACACATTTTTCCCTACGATTTGCTCTACAGGCCTTTTCAGTTTGAGAAACTATCGGTCGAACCTTCCAAAATCTATCTAGTTCTTTCATAGCTGTGGAAACATGACGATCTTTCACAATTTTAATGTTAGCTTTAATATTTAAATATCTAATACGAATAATTGTTCCAAATGTGAGATTTACTCGAGTTTTTGCCGCCCAAAACATTCTAATCCTTGGAAGACCTAGAATACCTATAGCTTTGAATAACCGATAAAAGACCGAATCTCTTTTGCTGTATTTTATATTGTATTTAAAGACTTCACTTCCACTTCACTCTTTAAAGACTTTATATTGTATTTAAAGATTTCCCAGTTCGATTGACACTATATGTGTTTGTGCAAATTGAAATTACATCAAAAAATGAGGGATCAATGTACCTGGATAAATATTGATAAGAATTTTTGAAATACGAATTCTGTCCTAAGGGCGGATTAACAGGCACATTCCTAAGATTTTCTGAATGAATCCATGTTAAAGAACGGTTAACAGGTCGTCTATGAGAGGCGCCTTGAAAGGTACCAGCAAGATTGGAAAGGGTCTCTTCATCAGGCTCATTCCAGTTTCCATTCGATTTCGGCTTCACGAGGCACAGAATCTTCTTTAATATTTTCCAAGCTCGCATCCAAATCCTCCTCCACTTCATCTTAGTCCATATCTTCACAATCTGAGACGTCGAGTCTTTGTGGCCCAACATTTTGATGTACTTATCAGTACCCAAATGTATCTATAGTACTTATCGGATAAGAGTGTTAAGCCTTTGATAAAATAGATATTTTACACTTGTCTACCGAAATATGTTCGTCATCCAATTAAATAATTGAATAAAGGTACTCATTTTCCTCATTTCAACTAAGCCAACTGTTTAACTGCAAAACTGTTTGTAAGTCCAGTTGAGCATTTCGTTTATCTTTAACACCATAAATAAGAAGGTTAGAAAGTAGAGTTTCGCCCCAACTTAGGTACCTGGATTTCGTTGTTAATGATGGTACAAGAATTATAATCTAGAATTGTAAGTTTAATACAATTTTTATTATTAAATAGATTATTTACGTTGCATTCACTGTACATTTAAAACACATTGTTCTTTTCGTCATACTTTCACTGTTTTTTCCTTAAACTAAAATAAAGTATCAACCGCAGAACAATACTATTTCTTGCGTCAGCAATAACCATGCCGATAATTAATTATATCTTCAACTACTGTTCATTCATTGGGTTTAAATGTACATATATAGAACAAGAAAATAATAGCATTAAAAGTGTTTGGACCCGGAGAGCATACTCACCAGCATTCACGCCTGAAACTCGTACTTGCAAATAAGAAAACATATTTATGCTTATTGAGATAGACCCGCGGCTTTAATAGTTGGAATTAGTAATATCCCACTAGTTACTAGTATTGATATTCTTATTTCTTAATTTGAATGGAAGAATTATGAGGGTTGAGACTAATGGTGTAAATTGTTAATTGGTATTAAGTGCTGTTGTTACCATCGGTGTCTCGCCGGGCTCCGTTATTGGACCATTTTTGTTCCTCATATGTAGCAGTGATTTCTTTTGTCACGTCACAAGAAATAGTGACAACAGAGCCACCATGATAAATATCGATTAATAAAATCGAATGTGTAAAATGTTCGTATGCGGTATATAACTTTGCTCAAGAGCATACTTTACAACATATCCGCTTTAAATCTAACAAATTAATTAAATGTATGTATAGATAATGAAAAATGAAAAAAATAATACGCGAAAAGAATGATTTTTATATTTTTGGGATTTTGCAAATAAAAATATCAAGGCATTTGTTCAAATATTTTTTAAGTATAAAAAATCTCTTTAGCCACATTTTCGTAGACCCAAGGATAACTAGCGCACCCATAGCGTACACACGAGTTGAACTCTTTAGTGTACAACTTGATTATAATACTCAAGACAGATACACCTTCAGCATTTTATAAAATGGTATCTAACAATACGGTTCGTTTATTGTGTCGTATTTTCTAAAGTATTAGAAAAAAGTAGACAATTGCCTAGATCAATTTTTTTTCTTTGCTTTGTAAAAATGTCTTTAAATAAACGAAAGTTATGGCCTTTATAAAAGTAGATTTTTTCTGTAACGATGATCTTATTTAGTAGGTACTCAGAATTATGTATCTATAGGACATGACTACTCGCATAAACTATGGTAAGAGACAACCCGTTATCAAAAGACACGATGACAAGATGCGTACTCCTGGTACCATGTCATTGATATCTATGTTGTCCAAAATCTAAAAAAATATCTTTCACTACGAAAGTCATACTGATAACAAAACAGTTGGATTACAGAAGTAATCAAAAGCAATTAAATCATCAATGACGTTTATAAATTGACATAATTTTGTCATGTCATACTACGTTTGTGTTATTAATATCTTATACCTTTAAACGAGCAATTCTTGTATATTTCGCATTTTCCATTTTTTTTTTGGACAAGTCACACAAATTGAATCTAACCCCAAAATAAGCAAATTATATGCTTGTGTTATGTGTGTTAGTCAACGATACTAATACATAGAAATACTTAAATAGATACCAGAATATATTTAATAAACACCTAGACCCGGAAATGCAGACATCTAAATTTTCATCACACAGATGCTTGCCCCCGTCGGGAATCGAACCCGAGCCTCGCGGTTGGTCGATGCTGTTATGCGTGTACGCTAGCCACTCGACCAACGAGGTGGTCAAATTATATATATTATATAATTGGAATCTCGGAATCGGCTCCAACGATATTCATGAAATTTAGTATATAGGGGGTTTCGGGGGCGATAAATCGATCTCGGTAGGAATCATTGTTAGAAAATGTCAAATTCGTGTTTTATTGTTGTTGTTAAGTAACGAAGTCCGTTGTTAAGTAACGAAGTCAATGGTTGTTTGCTTTGAGGTTAGACTTTTTAAATTTTCGTACTGAAATATAATTTCCAAAAAACACAATTTATAAAAAAACAAAAAAAAAAAAATACCGAGCAAAGCTCGGTCATTCAGGTACCTACTAAGTATTAATATAAGCATTAAGAGTGCGCGACAGACAAAATGAAAACCATGGACTTGTGAGACTAATAATAAGTTGCTGGATTTTTGATTGATTAAATTAGTTCAGTCAGTCATGACTAAATGTTAGACGTGCTGTACAGCAGTTCGTCAAAATTAGTACACATCATTGTCGTGGTTATGTTAGTTGGTATTCATATTTAAATATACTAGTGGTCGCTCATTGGTCGAATTTATTATAATTTTAATTCTAAGTTATTAAGGTTCTATTAATTATCTTTTTGATAACAACGCCATCTTCATTTATTTAGACTACTTTGTTTCCAAACACTGTGAATATTGTTTTCGCGCCATCTGTGATCTTTTATCGTTATCAATATTTTTGTTTGTATAGTTGTAGCGTGTCACATGCATGATTGTATGTGTAATGTTTTATTTATTGATTAAATGTACTTTATAAGCATAACTATTGAAAAATATTAGCGTTCTGCACTTTTCCTACACATAAACTACAAGTGGGCCTAATTTCATACTCTTCCTTCTGAGCAATTTTCGTAAAAAGGGGTTCAAAGTTTTTACTTCACGTATGGTGTAAAGTTAACAAGTAACTTCACACCCATATAACCAAAGGAGTAGGCAGAGGCACAAACATGGCACCCACGACTAAGACTAAGACACTAAATCCCACAATTTGACAGGTGGCAAAGCCATCGCCAACCGCGCACATATCTAACTAGCTAGCCTACAGAAGCGATAAGCGATAAGAATATAGATATTTATTCCATTGTTAGATCAAGAAGATTTTCAGCACTGAAGAAAATAGGACCTTGAAATTCCATTCCATTAAGCCGCATCACTGAAAGGTTTGGTAGAGGTTCCTTAATGATTCTTTGAAGATATTTTGGTCCTTTAATGAGACAAATGGCTAACGTATTGTCGCCTGAGTGCTTAAACAGTTCCGGCAATGCATTATCAGACAAGATTTTTGTCAGAACTAGTTAAAACCACATATTGAGTTGCCCGACCCGCGAATCTAACTCGGGACCAATAGCGGAACACTAGACTACAGAAACGACTTTTTTACATTCATGATAAAAATTTTACTTATATTTAGAGAGTGCAAGTAAGACTTGATGGACTTGAAAATGATTAAGTATAAAATATCAAAAACTATTTGTCAGATTTGCGTCTACACACTAAAAGTATAAAAATATTAACACTAAAAGTATCAGCTTCCATATAAAGTAAGCCACCAAAACTGGTTCATTGATAGAAGAAGGCGTTACTTTGCGGAAATCCATACTTAAATCTAAATAAAATTATTTAATTTGCAAATTTTCCGCTAAAAAATGTGTATACGTATTATGGAGTAACAAAACAGACAAAATAGTGCGCTAAGAATGAATTGGACTTACCGGAAGCTAAAACTCCCAAATATATCCAGCTCCACACAATACACGCACTCCACGAAGTGGACTGCACTCCACGAAGGTCGAGCAGATACTTCTGCTCGACCTTCGTGGAGTGCAGTCGATTTCTCCTGATGATGCTTCGGTTACGAAGCGAAACGTACGTTGAGTTTGTAGTAGTATGTGTATTGTTGGTGCTAATTAAACAGTTTAGTGGTGTGTATTGTGTGGAGCTGGATATATTTGGGAGTTTTAGCTTCCGGTAAGTCCAATTCATTCTTAGCGCACTATTTTGTCTGTTTTGTTACTCCATAATACGTATACACATTTTTTAGCGGAAAATTTGCAAATTAAATAATTTTATTTAGATTTAAAACTGGTTCATCTAGTGAAAATTAAACACGTAAAAATACAGATGGGTTAGAACCAATTAATTTTTTTGGTTGGTTGAAAAAAGAAGTAAGTTTAACATAATCAAGCGTAGAACTGCAAAAATCGTATCCAACTACTTTATTGTCGCAATTTGATAATTATTTTTTCGAAAGATGTAGTTTGAGTTATAGTGCATAAAAGTTTTTTTATTCACGCCGCCTAGAGGCACCAAAGATTCACTTAACTTGATGACCTAATCTTTTATGAACCATCAAAATCTTTGTATGCATTTTTCTTGTGTACGTGTGTGTGTGTGTCACTGAGCTTTATCTAAACGACTAGAGTGATTTTGGAAAAAAAAGTGTTTGTGTTCGAAGGGATTTGAGAATAGATTAAATTTTTCCAGTAGAATCAAATTGTAAATTTGGTTCCACTGGAAAATGTTTTTTTCTTATTTGTAAGTAGTCGTTGATTTTCGAATGTTTTACGTTGAACCCGACAGACTGTGCCACTATCGCAAGAATGAAATTATAAGTAGTAGTTGGTAAAATATAGCACGACAAAGCAGAAAAAACAGTGTGTCATAAATGAACCAGAAGCCAAAGATCCCAAATACATTCAGCCTCAAACAAGTCATATACCACTAAACTGTTTTATTAACACTTACAATACACACTACTAAAAACTCACCGTACATTTGGTAACGTTCTGTTAAATCTGTATTAGTTTAGCGCTATAATAAGTTTACATTTTTTGGAAGGAAATTGCAAATCAAATTTTATTTGGATTTGTGTATGGAATTCCGTAACACCTTTTTTATCAACAAAATATCGTATCATCATTGGTTACATTTTAGGTGTTCACAATACATTCAAAATTAAAAATAATGATTATGCTAGCCTTAAGTGGTAATCAAATTTTGGAGTGATTATGAACGACTAAACGTTTCGTCAGCCAAAGAGTCAGGTTCTTAGTTATGCTTTAAATATCGCCATGCAAGGTGTATTATTGTACAAATCCTTGATAACATATCAGTTCTATTGATGTCTATAATAGTGTGTAGTGAGATTTATTGTGCAATAGTGTGGTTACAATCAGAAGCCGTATTTGGTGTAATTTTCAAAGTTTAACGTAGATTTATTTGGAATACACTATCAGGGTATATTTTTTTATTTTACTTATTTTTTATTTTATTTCACTATTTATTTTACTCATAATTTTATGCTCGTCTCTTAGGTCGCTCTTAAGGTCGGGACCTTGCGGGAGTTTTTGGCGCCATCGTCAAAGAAGATGGTCTTAGTTTTTTCGTAATTATTGAACTTTGCGTAAATTATGAGTAAAATTAGTCAGTTTAGGTGGGAATTAGTTTAATGTTGTTCAGATAAAGTCAACAAGTGAAATATTTATGAAGTATTTAGTGTATTTTCTCGCTGCCACCAAATCTCACTATTTAAGCTTGAGTAACAAGGCCACCGCTTTACTCAAGATCCTGACATGACTTTGCATAAAGTGACTTATGACTGTCAATAAGAATTAAGTTATACGGAAGACATGGCAGCGTGGCCTGAAAGTAACAAATTAACTAACTAAGATCGGGACCGCATTGAAATACGAGCTTGAGTTAGATAATAAATTAATGTCAAGGTATGATAGGACGAACGAGTGAAGATACTCAAGAACGAGGTATTACTTAAAATGGCCGTAAATAAAATTTAATTAACTAATAATAATTGTAGCTCAAGTCTTAAACAGCTATTCAATAGACTACAGGCCCAAAATAAATGACCAAAATATACTCACTCTACCTGCACTTTTGAATTATATACGTCACCTGGTGGTTCATATGACCCATCTATTTTTGGCATGGGCCTGTAGTTTATACGACGACAAGAAAGAGTGTAGTATTTCCTTGACTTGAATGCGTGTTGGTGTTTTAATGCGATCGTGAACATTAACAACATGTGTTGACGAACAAGAGCAGCCATATTTGCCAAAAATGTAAATCAGAGATGTATAAAACCCTTTCAAACCGGCTACCGAAAAAAATTATAAAAAAGTATAAGACTCTGTAATAACAGCTGAGCTAATAAATTTATCCTTGTCAATTAGTCAAATAACTTTGATAACAAAAAAAATGCTTAAACACCATTTGATCCGGTCCGGTTATTAACGGACTGATAATTACCGGGACGATAATTAACGGTCCGGCGTCGTACTTGACTTCTGAGGGTTTGACCCCCAGTCAGTCACCCCAAAATTAGAAAATGTACCTATATTTAGAATTTTTTTAATAAAAATAACGTTTCTCGGGATTGGATATGTGCCCAGTTGGCGACAGGCTTGCCACCTATGCAATGTACGGGTCCTATTTAACTTTTCATCTACCGTGTTCCCTTAAAACGTTGTGGAATCTGCAAGGTCCAGCTAGTTCCCATTTAGTTGTACATCGGTTTCTACTTGCTTTACATTGGGCATTCAAAGTTTAAAACATTCAGTTTTTTTCATTCAAAGGGTTTTACTAAAAGACCAAAAGAATCAACACATAACCAACATTCGCGTTGTACTCGTATATCTGCTTTGTCAATCTTTCATCCGACATTCTTTCCACATGACCGAACCAGTGGAGCCCTTTCGCATTTTAACACCAACACTTTCTTTCAATCCCACTTTTTCTCGGATCTCAATGTTACGAATGCGGTCAGCGGGCGTTTCACCACAGATTTTCCGTAGCGCTCTTATTTCGACCGCATTTATCCTATTTTCATGCTTTTTTTGACATACCTAACTTTCGCTTCAATAAAATAACTTTGGAATAAGCACAGAATTATTATGCACAGCGAGTCTAGCTTTTAGACTCAAAACCTAACTTTGAAATAGCTTACCCAACGCTCCATTCATACTATTCACAGCACACACTCTCCTCTTTATATCCGTAGTGTATCTTCCATCCTTGCTTAAAGCACAAAACTTGCTAATATAGAAAACCCTTAAGTATCTTAACGCCCATATACCCGAAGAGGTAGGCAGAGGTACAACTAGGGCACCCACGACTAGCCGAAGACACTAAGTCCCACAATATGATAGGTGGCAAACCCATCGCCACACATATCCAATCCCGAGCAACATCATTTTTAGAAAATTAAAATATCAATTTTTTTATTATTTTTGTTGCCCGACCCGGGGATCGAACCCGGGACCTCATGTTGTGAAGTCCAACATCTGAACCACAGACGTGATGAACAAGAAAAAACTCTAAGGGAGACGAAATAGGGGTGTACCTACTGTATGTAGGACGCCTGCAATTACATCATTCCAGTTAAACTGCATTTCATTTAAAAACTCATATTGTGAGTGACTGCGCAGGGAAGAATCAAACCAATATAAAGCAGATGGTAAAAAGTTAAGAACCTTAAGGACACCAATCAGTAAATTAAAATCTACCGAGTTAAACTCATTACTAAAGTATATCGTCGAAACTATAACCAGTGCTGTCTCTGTACTATGTCCTGGCCAGAAATCGGAATGAAATGGACTTAATTCTAACTCTAGCATCTCAGTAAATCTTTGAAAATTTAATTTCACAGAACTGTAAGTTTATTTAAAAGAGATTGTGATATACACTGTGTCAATACAAGGAATAAAAACAATCTTGCTATGCATGTGTCTCGTCTCCACAGAATAAGCAATTTTTTCATGGGCCAGTTCTTCAATAAACTTCCTAATTATATGAAAGAACTTCCAATTAATAAATTTAAGAAATAAATTTAAATTAAATGAAAAAGGTTATTATAACATTGCTGAATATTTAGCTGATTAGGCTTGGGATTAACTGCTCCTCATGCCAATCTCTTATAAATATAATTTATCATTACATTAATTATTGTAAATATATTTTAAAATAAGAGAAAAAACACAAGCCCGCTGAGTTTCTTGCCGGATCTTCTCAGTGTCTGGCCGCGTTCCGATCCGGTGGTAGATTTATTATTGTATAGACGCGTCGCAGGTGCCTCTTGTAGGTTTGCGTAATATAAAGTTCATTTGTTATTATTAGTTAGCAAATCTAGAACAATAGTTTCCAAAAATTAAAATGTTTTTGATAGATAAGTTAAGACCCTGATTTTATTATCTGTTTTGCTGCCAATATTAAAATTAGATTAAAATGACGAACTCAAGCGATATGAATAACGTGACAGTTGATATCAATCTACTAATGAGCGATACGTTCAAGTTACTAGTAATGCTTACAGTGCGTAATTGTTACATTCTTCAATAGATACAATCGCCTCAGTGATCTAGCGGTCCAGGTGTTGGACTTGACTTCATGAGGTCCCGGGTTTGAATCCCGGTTCGGGAAACAGTAAAAAAATTTAGTTTTACCAATTTTCTAATAAAAAAAATGTTGTTCGGGACTGGATCTGTGCGCAGTTGGCGTTAGGCTTGCCACCTATAGCATTGTATCACAAAGTGGGACTTAGTGTCTTCGGCTAGTCGTGGGTGCGATGGTTGTGCCTCTGCCAACCTTTTCTGGGATATGAGCGTGAAGATACTTTAGATGCAATGTTTTGTAGCTTAAGCTATATCTGTCTCGGGTTATAAAACATACCGTGCAATGTTAGATTGCACAGTATGTTTATGGTACAACGCTTATTGAGTAACGGCCAATGTTAATAACCAATCTACAGATAAGGATAGGCCTTCAGAAGTTTAATTGCTAAGATATTTTTGTTACTTATTAAAAAAAACTGTGTGTGTACTTATGTACACAAGTTAAACTTCTTCGGCGTAATAAGATAAAAATCTTTTTAAAATTTTTATCTTTTGCCTTATTTTACATTTGTAGACAAAATGACACTAACCATAGAAAAAAGGTATTTAATACATTAAAAGTTTTATTACAATGCATTACTTAGTTAAATCAAGTTTATTTAATATTTAGTAAAAATATCACAAAAAACTAAAATGTTATCTATAGCTAACTTCATCATGTCGGTAAAAATTTACCTTCATTATTTTTTCCTAACGCGCCAAAATAAGTATAACTTCAAAATAACAACGGTTAAAATAGCACGACCTGTTATCATAGATAGGTTATTAACATTGCCTGAAAGAGAGCCGGAAAAGACTCGTTAGCAAAGTTGCCAATTCAGGAGCACACAATTAATAGACGATCGAAGGAATACCATCAGGTCCATTCAAGTTATGATGTCCAAGGATAAAAGAAGTCTACTCACTGAATTCTGCAGAAATTTAAGTCATAGAACATCTACTACACGCAACCTTCAAGATCGAGGGACTAAGACTCAGGTTTTAATAAAACATGCATCAAAAGATTCTACCTAAATTCTACTATTTGTTAAAAAGTAAAAAAAAAGTAAAGTATCTTCACGTCCATATCCCCGAAGAGGTAGGCAGAGGCACAACCAGGGCACCCACGACTAGCCGAAGACACTAAGTCCCACTATGTGATACAATGTTATAGGTGGCAAGCCTAACGCCAACTGGGCACATATCCAATCTCGAACATTTTTTTTATTAGAAAATTGGAAAAATCCAATTTTCTTTTTGTTGGCCGACCCGGGATTCGAACCCGAGACCTCATGCAGTCAAGTCCAACACCCGGATCGCTCGACCACAGAGGCGACATTTGTTAACTTTGCTAAAAAATAGTAGTTAGTTGTCTCATCATAAACATGTTTTCAACATAAAATGTTGGTTCTTGTGTCGAGATCAATCTATTGCGGTAGTTCTGGAAACACCTTTTTCTACTTGATATTTCTGTACCTAAATTCTACCTTAAACTATATATTAATACGTGATGCTAAAACTTTAGACCCCTTTTTACGGAAATTGCGCTGACGCAGGAACATAAAATTTAGCACACTTATAGTTTCTGTGTAGGAGAAGTGCAGAACGCTAATATTTTTCAATAATAATGGTTATAAAGTACATTAAATCAATAAGTAAAACATTGCCGATACTACCATGCATTTGACACACACAAACAAACATATTGATGATAACGATAAAAGATCACAGATGGCGCACTAAAAAGTTTAGAAACAAAGTAGTTGGTCTTGACAAATGAAGGTGGCGTTCTTAAACATATGAAGTGTCTTAAACATAAATAGTTTAATGATTTGTTACCAGTATTATAATTACTTAGTTAGTGAAAATTACTAATAATAATAATCTATTTTGGTATTGCATTATGATTTTTTTTTGCAGATAGGAAAGAGACGATACGATGGGTCAGTTTATAGCCCTTATATTTTTGGCGGCAGTATGCAGCACTCATGCCTACAATATCCTCGTCATCTCCCCTATGCCTGGCAAAAGCCACTCTATTCTTGCTGAAGGAATAGTCAGGCACTTGGCAAATGCAGGACACCAGGTACATCATTAAAAATATACTTATTAGGCCGTTTGCCAGTAATAGAATTTACCATCGACATCTAGTGTACATTTTAAGCACTTTTTGATAGCACACGTATTTTTATGTGATAGGTCAAGTGACAAGCATGCGGGTTTCCTAAAGGTAAGCACTGTGGCCTAAATACATCTAAGATGTTACAGGCGCTGTCCTGAGGCCGGGATGTAAGTCCTATTGTATAAGTCTACCGGCTTGGCGACTTCGAGTCTTTATGGCGGCAGGAATAAGCAAGGCGAATGGATCCTTACCGGGCAAGGTGATGCACAATAATCTACCACCAGAGGAAACTCTTTCATAAAACACTGTATCATACTGTACTTTTAGTAATACCTTCACAGTCTAATTAATAAACATGGACTAACGAAGGAGTAAAATTAAGATGATATTATAATCTGTATCACATTGTAATGAAGACTATAATACGAGGTTGAACCTTGGCGTACTTTACTCCGTGTTTATTAATAAGTCAACCAGAAATAAATAAACAGACCTGTATTCTGTATTCAAACTATATTTACAAAAAAATATACAAGATTTGAGGTTACATTCCTTTGAAAAAATATTTCATTTTTATGTATTAAAACTGTTTGAATTAAGTACCTAAAAAGTTTTGAAATGTTCCCCACTTATTAACCAGCAACTTTCTGTTGTAATAAACATGTTATTTGAAAGGAATTTAATACTGTAAAAAAACGGGGTGCACTCCGGGAGTGCCGGCAGAAGTGAAAACTTTAATATTAACGTTGTGCATTTATGATATTTTGGAATGGTTAGGGAATAATTTTGCACGAAGTGCTTTAATTATCTGTATGAAAGTGCTATCATGTATGCGATAGAATACAATATTCCTTTATTGCGCTACCGTACACAAACACGACAACACGTACATTCGTGCAAGCGCCCTGCGCCGTCTTACGAATTTTCGTCTTACGAAATTTCAGGTAACGTGTCCTGACGCGAATTTAGAAGTTTTTACCAATTCCAAAAAAGTGTGCACTTCAATAAAAGCTTGCTAAAGCTTTCTTTCTGATTTTAGATAACTTATTTGGCTGGTATAGTTCCAAGCAAATCACATCCAAATGTTACAATTGTGGACGTCAATGACTCGTCTTTTGAGAAGGAAGCTGGTTTGTACTTTTAGCCAACTTTAAAAATAGGAGCTAATATAGTCAATTGTGTTTTGGATGTTACCTCAATAGTATAAAACTAAAAGAACCAATTTTGAAGATCCTTATTTCATTTGAAAATTGTAGGTTACAAGACCTATAGTTAGGCCCATACAAAATGGATGTAAATATAAAAGGTGATTTTGTTACACCTACATATATAAAAGAAAGTCGTGTTAGTTCCACGGCTTATAACTCAATAACGGCTGAAACGATTTTCACGAAAAACAACATTTTCATTTTTCGCATACAAACTAAACGGGTAGAACGAAGTTCACCGAAATAGCTAGTATATAGATATATGTTTTTTGATCACCTGTGTGGTCTAGCGCTCTAGGTGTTGGACTTGACTTCATGAGGTTCCGGGTTCGATTTCCGGGTCGGGCAACAAAAATAAAATATGGTTTTTCCAATTTTCTATTAAAAAAATGTTGCTCAGGATTGGATGTGTGCCCTATATCGCGTTAGCTTGCCAGCTATCATACAGTGGGACTTCCTGTCTTAGGTTAGTCGTTGTTGCACTTTGGGTCTCTGTCTACAACTTCGGGGATATGGGCGTGAAGATACTTTTGTGTATTGTTTAGTACCTTGGTAAGAAAATTTAAGACGGTAAAGTAATTCGGGAATTATCACAGGATCGTCATTGTATGAGAAGGCAAACAAGCAAGCTGTAAAGTGTTTTAATATGCTACAAAACAAATCGCCTAAAGAGATATGAAATTTTGTGTTGCCAACGAGGTGTGTGTATGTTTAGCTTCTTGTCTAACTTTTCTAGTACACGACAAACTAGTGGCAGGAAAAGGTGACCACCATACCTTCATGTTGTCGTACCTAAACAGTTGTCGTAGAACTTTGTCACCCCATCACGGTGTTAGTGTCATATACCAACATACGGGTTCGCCTTTGTGCGCGTGCATATAGTGGAATTACTTAGTTAAAGAGTTAATTAAATTCTGTTTTTCGTGTATATGTATTTAAAAAAAACTGTACAAGAATAGTAGGTCCAAATGGGTGGGACGTATAAACATAATTAACATAGTTTAATTTAATAATAATATTTTTTTACAGATGTTATATTGAATTTAGACAGTTTTATAAAAAAGGAACAAGGTATCAATGTTGTGATCACAACAGTTACCAAAATGATGGAGTTTACAGAAAAGGTTTTGAAAAACCCGAACACGCAAAAACTTCTTAATGATGAAAGCATAAAGATTGATTTAGTTATCGCTGAGTGGATGTTCAGCGAAATATATTCAAGGTAAAAAATGTATACTTCTTCTTCTTTCTTTAGGTTTTGGCCTTCACGTTAGTATTTAGCCATTAGTCAAGTAGAAATTTGCATCGAATTTTACATAATTATAATTAGCCATCAGTCGTAAGTCGTCAGGAAGTCATGTCAGCTCTTGGGTAAAGCCGTGGCCTGTTTACTCAAGATCATGTAATGAGATTTGGCAACGAAGAAATACACGATACGCTAATTTCTTCATGTTTATTTCATTTGTGCACTTTCACTGAACAAAATTGTACAAAATGCCACCAAAATTGACTAATTTCACTCAATATCAACACGAAATTCAATAATTATGAAAAAACTTCGACCATCTTTTCTCTCGATGGCACCAAAACTCCAAATGTATACTTTATTATTAACCGCAATCAGCCGCTGAACTATAGACTACATAAAGGTTTCCGTGCAGTGCCTACCTTCTTGGACCGAACTTAGCACGGCCAGGCTTGACAACAAACAGGCGCTAAACTTAGTACTGTGGCCCTAAACTTTCTCATGAGTTTATATAGTACTAGCTGACCCAACAAACTTCGTATCGCTTGACATTTATGCTTAGACAGTAGCGCAGTCTGTCGGATCCGATGTGAAACATTCCAAAATCAACAACTAGTTATTGTTAAAAATGAATTGAAAAAACATTTTTCAGGAGATCAAATTGTGAATTTAAACCATTCTAGAATTCCTTTGAACACACACGAAAAGTTTCATCAACATCGGTCCAGTCGTCTAGAAGGAGTTCAGTGACAAACACACGAACACAAGAATAATATATATAAAGATATTCAGAGAAAATAACACATAAATGGAGAGCAACAACATTAAAAAAATACTTAATAATAAAATGTTCTTTTCAATTTCGTTTGGGAATATCTAAAAGTCGCGACAGTAAGCGCTACCCGATTAAAATTACTAACTGTGAATATTATTAACTTATGTACAGATAGAGATATAAGCCTGTAGAGTTTTGTTGCTGAGTTTTTGAAGTTATACTTCTTTTGGCGCGTTAGGAAAAAATGATGAGGGTAAATTTTTACGATACGCGCGCACACCGTCACGAAAAACCGACATGATGAAGTTAGCTATAGATAACATTTTAGTTTTTCAAAAAAAAAGGTACCAACAAAGTAAAAGTAACGACATCTACGTATGTTTGTTATGTTTGTTTATTTTGATGAAGTTAGCTATAGATAACATTTTAGTTTTTCAAAAAAAGGTACCAACAAAGTAAAAGTAAGGACATCTACGTATGTTTGCTTGAGAACTGACAACTGTATTCACAATATTTCTTTATTTCTATGGTTAGTGTCATTTTGTCTACAAATGTAAAACAAGGCAAAAGATAAAAATTTTAAAAAGATTTTTATTTTATTACGCCGAAGAATGTACTTCTAACGCGTGTACATAAGTACACAAACAATTTTTTTTATACAAACTATCAAGATCTCTTATCTCAGATTATTAATATTGGCCGAAAATGGACATCAATCGTAAAAGACAGACAAGCTTTTGCATTCATGATAGTCGGAATTTATTACAAAGTGAGAATTTCAAATTTCAAACATAATAATATTAGCATGGTTTAAACATCAGCTGTTTTTCTACTAGCCGGGTTTCTAATTCCGCTAGACTACAAAACTTACGAGGACTTAGAAAAAAATATACTAATTAGTAGAGTAGAAATAAAAAAGCGATCACGCCAAAAAATGAACGCCCAATTAACATTTTGTGTTTAACCTAACCATCTCAGGAATCCATTTACTGAATGGTATAAACCGTTCTCGGGACTCGGTAGGAATTGCAGTCGAGGTACAGACGCGACAGGCGGACAGGCAGACTTATATATTATGTAGATGGAAAATATAAAAAAGTGTGCTTTTCTAGTCAGTTATCTAATATTTTTATAAATATCTTCAATTCACTCTTCTACAGTTTTGACATTTGTATGTAACCCAGTTTTAGGATGACAAAAACACGTCTGTTTGTATGACTTAAATTAAGACTTTAATACAATTGTTTTCTCATTATTTTAGCTTCTCTGCGGTGTTTGACTGTCCGTATATTTGGTTCTCTACTGTTGAACCTCATTCGGGTATTTTGGGTCTTATAGATGAATATACAAATCCTTCCTACAATACAGACATACAATCCAGCAGTGTTCCACCATTTTCATTCACGCAACGAGTCATGGAATTAGGATTTCAAATATTTGGGATTCTTCTGAACAAATTGTAAGTATGTAAATGTGTGTATGAATGTTGTTTGTTAATTAGTGTTGAGTTTTTTACAAGATTGCTATTGTTTTGATTTTTATAAATTCCCACCAATCTTACGGTACGGCTTTTATCCTAATGATATCTGTCTTGTCTTGATTGTTTGCCTACATTAAAACGTTTTTAGTTTGTTGGCATAATTTCTTTTTTTTTAATCTTTTATCTCCTATGTTACCGATATAATCAGAATCCTTCCATCTCACTAGTACCTAAGCACATTTTGTTATGATCTATCCTAATGTTGTAACTCCAGAACAAATAAACCAAGAAGTATTTCCAATTGTAACATCTGAATTATTAATGTAAATATAAGGCGCTGTGCACACTATTCTATTATTATGTATAAACTAAATAAATTTGCAATTATCAGAATTTATTAAATTTTAGCGTTTTGGGCGCGACCGATATAAATAACTATGACAAATATATCGTGCCAATTATTACTCAAAGAGGAAAGCCAGTTCCGTCTTATGAAGAATTAAGGTACAATGCTTCCTTGGTAGTGGGAAATTCCCACTTGTCCTTGGGAATTCCTACAAGAGTCCCTGAAAACTATAAGCATATTGGAGGATTCCACATTCAGGAGACTGTCAAGCCGTTACCAGAGGTAATATACAATTCTACAGTTTGTGTAATTAATAATATTTCTTTACTGCATTTTTTTTCCAATAACGCATAAGCCTTAGTTCATGTTGTTTTCACCTGGTTTATTGACTGGTGTTACAAGAATCATAATTGACAACACCCCAGTTAACTTAAAACTTTCGTTTTCAGGATTTAAAGAAAATAATGGAAAGCGCCAAATATGGTGTTATATACTTCAGTATGGGATCAAACATCAAAAGCAAAACTTTACCAATGGAACTGAAACAAAACCTTTTAAAATTGTTTGGTAGTTTGAAACAAACTGTATTATGGAAGTTTGAAGAAGATCTGCCGAATCTCCCCAAAAATGTACACTTGTTAAAATGGGCTCCTCAACCAAGTATTTTAGGTATGATGCTACGTAGTTGTATCAGAAAAAAAGCTAAAACTACCTAGTCATGTACCAGGTAGTTTAATTTATGCTCCTAAATTTCTAGTAATTTTAACAAATAAAAATAAACAAATAATTTAAATCATTGTACATACGAGTAGTATAAAACAAAGTTGCTTCCTCTGTCCTTATGTCCCTTTGTATGCTTAAATCTCTAAAACTACGCAACGGATTCTGATGCGGTTTTTTAATAGATGAAGTGATTGAAGAGGAAGGTTTGTAAGTATATCTCAAAACTGTGCGAAGCCGGAGCGGGCCGCTAGTTAATAGTAAAGCAACATGTCATAACAATAAGAAACGACGGGTTGCACTCCGGGAGTGCCGGCAGAAGTGAAAAATTGAATATTAACGTTGTGCATTATTGATATTTTGGAATAATCAGGAAATAAAATAATAAAAAATAGTGACACACAAATAAAAGATGCAAAATTATAACAAAATCACGTAAAAGTAAAATATGATGACTGTC
>NJDD01002423.1:10163-36958 GCA_002245505.1 Calephelis nemesis
TTTGTTTCCCTATCGTAATTTGTACTCATATCTTTAAGCGAGAGACAAAGAGTACGACTGTAAAGCGCTATTTATGCATGTGTAAAAAATGGAGAGACGTCCAGTCCAAAGGCGCCCTGGCGTATCTTGCATATATGTCACCGACACCCCGACACGACCATAGTTTACTTTCACTGATACCGTCTTATTTATAAATAATATTTAATAATGTCACAAATCTATTAATTTTTTTTTCTTTTGAATTTCCGTATTAATTATTGTAGTCCACTTTACGAATAAAAGAGATGCATAATCTAAGAACATTTTCCTTACTTCTTATTCTCCAACAAAAATTTGCAATGTATGTATGTTGAATATAAGAACCTTTATATTCCGTTTATGTAAATTGTATACCTCTTTATTCATCTTAAATATTACAGATAATAACAATTTGATTGAAAACGTTAAAAAAAACTGACAAATGGAAAATACTATTATTCTAAATCAAACAATTTTCACTTTTTAATAAACTATTGTTTGGTAATCTTTTTGAAATTTATAACATACTAAAAGTATACAAACATAGACTTCTAAAATTCATTTTATATACTAGGTAGGAATGTGCTATTCAGTCAGCTCCTCAAGATTGGTACCATCTTACATATTCCAGTCGTCTTAGCGTTCTGATCAGTGCAGGAAGACCTGGACGGACTTGCACATGTGAACCAGTATGACTTCTTTAGGTAACTGAATTCTTTTATCACTGAGAGCCAGTTCGCTATGTTATGATAATATACATTTTTTAGCCGGATAATTATACATTTAAAAAAATAATGTTTTTTATAAATAAGACGGAAACTTAGCTAAATAGTTATTTATTATCATAATAGTACCAATCTAGTACCGAAGGGCGTTAGGTTTAGTTGTTTATGTTGATATCGTCAAATTCTACAAGTCATTAACTTATTGCATGAAAGTTGTTATTCGTATTGTACATAAAATACGAAGTGAAACATCACCCATACGTATTTATTAAATTTCTAATGGAATGTTTGATCTATTGCGATATTATAATTAGTTTACATTTAATATTAACTACTATTTATTTTGTTGAAAGTAGAGTTACTTTAAAAACAAATTTAGGTTACATGTACTTATTGAAATTTATCGAGTATGAAACTAAGAATGGCCTTCGGAATTATGCCGTCTACATTATTATAGTTACTATGTGCTTTTAAAGTAATGTATCAAGACTAAACGCGCCACTTGGCTTTTACAATGTCTTGGCGAAGTGAAATTTTATTCATTACATTTCTGAAACTTACTTCAAATACGTCTCTATTAACGAGGGATAACTTTTAATTTATATCACATGAGTTTTATACAGTTAGAATGTTTTGGAAAAAATAAGTCATTGACCCTAAGTATCAAACTTTGAGCAAAGGTCAACAACCCTTTAACACTATTTTTATTGGTCAAAAAAAAACTGAAAGATGGAAGTCTATCGTTTGTCAAAATGGACAAATTGTGATTGCACTAGAATTGGCCGATGAACTAAATGGTTTGATATCGGTCACGACATATTTTTTTTACTATATTAGAAGGATAAATTAGACTGAATTACTCATAGTGAGATATACATGCCGACTATAGATGTCAAGAATAGTCAATGAATGGATTTTTAATAAACTTGAAAGACTAGTATTAGATCTCATATCGTGTGATATAATTTTAATTTGTTATTCACTTGTCCAAAATTTCTCTGAAATGATCAAAACTTTCACATATATTCAAGTATTTACCAATACTAATTACTCGCTTTGTCTTCTATTTTAAAATCAATAGTAGGTAAATGTTAAGAAATTTTTGAATTATTATGTCAATTTTTCATTAAAAATAATAACTTTTGTGTACTTGGATATTTGCAAATGTAAGGTTGGTATCTAATAAAATATAAACAATAGAAAATAAATTCATATAGGTGTACTTGAATATAAAATCAATAATTTAAGTGAACAATGCCTTTCCTCAATTAAACTACACAACGTTTATAATCAAACAATCAGCGCGTAAAATTAACAACCAATCAGCGCGTAATGTTAACAACCAATCAGGGCGTGATGTTAACAACCAATCGGCGCGTAATGTTAACAACCAATCAGCATGTAATGTTAACACTTATTTGGCGGACAACGCTAACAAATCAGCACCTAATGTTAACAGCTAACAACCAATCAGTGCGTAATATTGTAAAACTTGTAATCATATTTGTTAATATTAAAGATTTTTTTTTTCCAAAATTAGTTTTCAGGGTTTGTTAACTGTTTTGATTCTGGATAAGTATCACTCCTGATTGTAACAGTGAGGAGTTTTATAATCTGAAAAAAAAAATGTTTACTATTACGCGTTTTACAGTCTTTGGATCGTTAAGGTACGTATACGTAGAGGAAAGGACTAAGTTCTGTATTAAATGTCAATATCCCAATGAATAATTGTTAGGATTTTGGTAAAACTATTTTTAAATAAAGACATTTTAGTTTACGTCTAGAATATTAATTAAATTCCATTAAATGTATGTATGTAATATCATCAAATTATTTTATTTTTGTGTACTTGTGATACGAGTATCTCATCAATGTTTCTCTGTGTGTTTAATGATGTATAGTAGTCACTTGTTTTTATGTAATTTTTTTTTGGTTAGTTTATACAATTACTATTAATTTATATAGTCTTAATATTATGGTAAAAATTGGAATATGCTTTTGTATACAATAAACAATCGTTCCTGTATGTTACCATTGTTAAATCTCATGCACATTCGAAAATATCTTTATTTATTTTTTTATTTGAAAAAATAAAGCATTAAATATTGCACTGATTTGCGAATATTTTTTTCTGAAATTTGTTTCGTACCATAGTATTTGTAATCTGTGTGCGGCGTGAAGACACGCCGACGCCAGTGGCTTGCACAAATATGATGTAACTTTATGCCAAAGTCAATTGAGCTATGGAAGGCTTCTGTCGCTTGTGTATGCGATAAGTGACAACTATGTGTAATGATAAATAAATAATTCATGAACCCTTTAATATTTGTTATTTCTGATCGCTTTTCCATACATATATACATATCTTCACGCCAAGTCCCTTACGGGGTAGGCAGAGAGTATCGAGTGCCAGACTTCACGATCCTGACAAACCTGTCTTGCTTCCTTCACATTCATTACCCTTTTCATACAAACACGCAGGTTTCGGAGACTCTTGACACCACCCTCGGATAATATCCGATTGATCTGATCGTGAAATGTCAGCCTTGGTCTCCCCGGGTACCTACATCCATCCACATTCGCATTGTATATCTGCTTTGTCAATCTTTCATTTCATTGATCGCTTTTAACTCTCAGTAATGGTAAGATTACTCTTATTATTAATATTAGGAAAATAGATACGTTAGGATGGCGGGTGTACCTATTTTATTTTAAATCTATGGCTAGAAGGAGGTTCACAGATTTTTAGGATAGGTACACTGAGGTACACATCAAGTACGTTTGTAATCCAAAGGGAACATTAAAATCCGCGAGGCACACCCGACATTCTGACACACAAAATAAGACGCCCAATATTTTCCTAAACCAAGAAGTGGTGTTTCGGTAAATACCATCACATGTGAATATCGTGGGTAATGAGAAAGCAGACCGTTTAGCTGGAATTGCAACATCTGATGGGATCAATTTATCACTAGTCCCTTACTTTCTGGAAAAAAATTCAAAAATTAAAATACAGTGTCACGATGTATGGAAGGAGTTATTTAATGAAAGATCCAAATTCAAAGGTGTCTGGTAAAAAACCATCCAACTTGAACCAATGAACTGCCCTTGAATCAGCAACTGCTCATTAAGTAGATCTGGGGGCTGATTATGTATCTCAGTTGCCAACTAAATGGAAAAGTGTACATCAAATAGCTGTCAAATAAAAAAAAAGTATCTTCACGCCCATATCCCCGAAGAGGTAGGCAGAGGCATAACCAGGGCACCCACGACTAACCGAAGACACTAAGTCCCATAATGTGATAGGTGGCAAGCCTATCGCCAACCGGGCACATTTCCAATCCCGAGCAACATTTTTTATTAGAAAATTGGAAAAATCCAATTATCTCTTTGTCGGCCGACCCGGGATTCGAACCCGGGACCTCATGCAGTCAAGTCCAACACCGGGACCGCTAGACCACAGAGGCGATAGTAGTTTATGACGTGATTTATATTTGCTATCTCCTGTGACCACCAGAAATACAATTGAGATAGCAAACACAAACGTCGTTTGATGTACACTTTTCCATTTTGAGTTGGCAACTGAGTTTCATAATCAAAATCCTGATGTTATAGCACTAAGGCTTCGTTCAGTACACATTCCATTCAATGAGTTCGGATATTTGATGGATAAAATACCAACCCCGTACTGCAACACGTTTCCTGCAAAAGTTGACGTATAACACGTCTTGATGGAATGTTTTTGGAATGAAAAGAGGTCAATTTTCGTGAGCGTCAAGATGGAAGGACCAAGCCTCAGATTTTAATAAGACATGCATAAAAAAATCTATCTAAATTCTACTATTTGCTGCCTTTGCTCAAAAAATTAATACCTCACCATAAACATGTTTTTTAATCAAAAAATGTTGGTCTCACCATCTTGACTTAAAAATGGAGGGACCATTGTAATATGCTGCTTGCGACTCGGCTATTCTTTTAGGTCAGTTGGTGGCTGTAACATCTTGGCAGATCCAAAATCTGCACTCGCTTGGATGCTGTAAAGTTTGGTTAAGACATGTATAGAAACTATCGGCGATGATTAGAAAAATGATGTGGTAAAAATTATGACCTGCACACAAACTAGGAAATTCGCTTCTTTTATCATTTAGAACTCTGTTTAGTGTTTCTTTACTTAACTACTTTGAGCATCTGCATAAAAGTTTATAGATGCGTAACAGTGTCCTTTCATCTTCAGTCCTTTGTTAAATTGATTGAATAGTCAAAATGATCTTAATAAACATAATAATATATATATTTTTATCATTGTGCACAACGAAATATTTGACAAAGGGTCAGCTCATAGCTGAATATAAATAAGACGAGCAACGTTTAAACTTTAAGAGGCCCTTTTGCAGATGTTTAGCGTACCCTAACTCTGCTACACGCACTCGCTTGACTTGTAAATTTAACCATTCGTAGTTTATTATTTATATATAATTAACATTAACGCATGGTTAATGTTATATAGTTATATAACATTAACCATGCGTTTCTTAAGTTTTACAAAATATATGTACTTGCGACAAACGACCGCAGTCAGATTATCAAATCTCTATTCGTACAAATTTACCATTAGTAAGTAAAATTACTCGTTTGATGAATTTAGTAATTTGTTGTTAATGGAGCCCTAAAGGATAGCGCCCATTTGCACGGGCCGGGACGGGGCGCATCGCAGCGCAATAATCCGCCTAGATCGCTTGCATACATTTTGTATGGAGCAACGCCCACTGCACCGGGGCGCATCGCCGCGATTTCCACTCAGCACCCTGCGCGCATTCCCCGATGCGGCCTAGTCTTTTTTTTTATGTTAGAGGAAGGCAAACAAGCAGACGGATTTCCTGATGGTAAGAAATTCACGCCGCCTAGAGATCAAAGATGGTAATGGTGCGTTGCCAACCTGAGGTCAGGATGTTAGGCCTCGAGCAAAAGTAAGTTTACCGGCTACCTTACCCTCCAAACCGGAACACGTTATGGCGGCAGGAATAGGTAAGGCGGTGGTACCAATCCGGACGAGTCGCTGCGAAACTCTACCACCTAGTCACCAAAAATCACGTAATTATTATTGTGAATGGAGCGCTAATCAAAGACTACAATACTCTAATGAGGCGCTAATGACATTTTAATGTTAAAGTTTCGTATGACTACTAGAGGCGCCACTTTTCATATTTGACGATTATGACGTCGAGTCGCCTCTCTATATTTTTGATCTTCTCTTTGCCCTTTGACGCTTATTAACAGAAATCCGCTGATGTGACGTGGCTCGGCCCGCCATAGTGTGCGGCAGTTTGGCGCAGCTTTCATATAAAAAATAAGTTTGCTATGTTTTTTATTCGTCTAAATCATTTGACACTAGTTGCCTAACATCTGTATATCTTTAGACTTACTTTCGAATTAAACGGGTTATACCTATCTGTCAAATGTCATGTGTCAATTTAAGCTAAACTTCATACAAAATTCGGGTTTGCTATGTATCTATGTAAGTCCCGCCTCTTATTACGTAGTATTTATATACTCTTTGGTGTGCTTTGCAATGCGATGCACCCCGACCCGACACGCTCCGCTCCGTCAACAGTGGGCTCCTTTACAGTGCAGTCATAATATGACTGATAATGTTAGTGAACACTCTAAAAAAATTACATGTATTTTTATGAGATGAGACAGCGAACAAGCCCGTATTTTTGCTGGTGGTAGGAGATAACCGTGGCCTATAGTTATTAGACAATATAAATGTTTATAGTCACTGTCACATGGCTTAAATGTTAGCCTAATGTTCAAGTACACCGACTACTCACCCTACTGTAGGAACACGACTATGCCCTCCTTACCGAGGTAAGTTGCTGTGCAGCAACTAAGTATGAGTAGCCTTGTTGATTATGACACATTTAAACTATAGTCGTCTCTGAGTATACATAAAACAAAGTATCTTCACGCCCATATCTTCCGAATAGAGGCACAAGCACCCACGACTAGCTGGAGACAACAACGACAACCGGGCAAATACCCAATCCTGGAGAACGTTATTTTTATTAGAAAATTGATAACACACATTTTCTATATTTTGATGCCCGACACGGGGTTCAAACTCAAGACCTCTAGGTTTCAAGTACGACACCGGACCGCTACTCCTCAATATTTATGAGCTGTCCTGTAGAGAGGTAGATTTATTCATAGCAGGGGACTCGGACCAAGATGGGAATTACATTGTCCTTGTTGTCGGTTGTTTTTTTAAGATATTGAAAGGCAAACAAGCAGATGGATTTCCTGATAGAAAGAAATTGACGCAGCCTACAGATACCAAAGGTGCGTTTCGAACCTGAAGCCGGGATGTTAGGCTTCGAGCAAAAGCAAGTTTACCGACTACCTTACCCTCCGAACCGGAACACGTCATGACATTATGGCGGCAGGAATTGGTAAGGCGGTGGTACCAATCCGGGTGAGTCGCTGCAAGACTCTAACACCTATGCCCGGTTCCTATAATCAACGAATCGTAATCCGTCAGCTAAACCATTCGTAGTTTGTTCAAAAGTAACGGAGCGTTACCAATATTTTCAAAAAATGTTTAGAATCAATAGTCGGAACCGAGCAACCGTTGTTAGTAATCTTACTAAGCGTACAAAATACTACCATCCGTAATCAAACGACTCGTTTCTTGAATATAGGAACCGGGCACTAGTCATATGTCACAGTGTTAGTAAAGGTAAGCCTATGCTCGCCTTTTACGAGCTGCCTGGTAGGAAGGCATATAGTCTATTCTGCAAGGATGCCCGGACCAACACGTAGAAAGATAAAGATATCTAGACTTATCCCCGCTGCTACGCCAGAATCCTTGGGAACGTGTATGTAAATAAAATATCAAACACATGCAAAATAAGTTTATTTTCTCGTATAAATATATTCCAACATTAAATATGCGCATTAAATTAACAACTGGCAGAAATAAATGGTTTTTCTATCACAGGTCAATCAAATATTACAGTTAATCAAATAGAGCTTTCAACTTATAGTACGTGAAAACAACAGACAGTTTTCTGGATAATTTTGTCCAGAGAAATAACACTGACTATAATAAAACGCATTCGGATACTTTAAAAAAAATTCGCAGTATTTGTCTCTCGTCTGAGCAATTTTAAAATGACCGCTATCGGCAAAAAAACATTGCTACTATAAAATATACAAACATGTACTATTTTTTATATTATACAAGTAGTAAATCTTTTTACATTAATATAATAAAGAGTCTTCCCCGTGTTGGTCCGGGCTCCTTTGCAGAATAGACCATCTGCCTTTCTTGCCAGACAGCTCGTAAAAGGCGAGCATAGGCTTATCATCACTAACACCGTGACATCTGACTAGGTGGTAGAGTTTCGCAGTGACTCGCCCGGATCGGTACCACCGCCTTACCTATTCCTGCCGCCATAACGTCATGACGTGTTCCGGTTCGGAGGGTAAGGTAGCCGGTAAACTTACTTTTGCTCGATTCCTAACATCCTGACCTCAGGTTGGCAACGCACCATTATCATCTTTGGTGTCTCTAGGCGGCGTGAATTTCTTACCATCAGGAAATCCGTCTGCTTGTTGGCCTTCCTATAACATAAAAAAAAAGAGTTATCCTATTAATATTATAAATGCGAAAGTTTGTATGTATGAATGTATGGATGTTTATTACTCTTTCACGCAAAAACTACAAAGCCGATTACGATGAAATTTGGTATGTAGGTAGCTGAAGACCCAGAATAACATATAGACTACTTTTTATCCCAGAGTTCCCGCGGGATTGAGACTTACGCGGGTGAAACCGCGGGGCGCAGCTAGTTTTTATATAATTAAGCATTGGTGCGAGATCTAAAATGAACAACATTCTAAGCTTTCCCATACTTGTAGAATGGGTGGAACAAAGTTCGCCGGGACAGCTAGTATTAGATATAATATAATTATAAAGTAATTTTTTGGCGGTATTGTTCAGAAATCAGAATGTGTTTGACGCACCCTAAATAAAATGATTACTTAAATAATTCAAATATTTGATAAAAATATAATGGTCAAAGATTATCAGAGAGATTGATTAGCTACATTTCATATTAAATATTACTAACATAGTATTACCATCAGGAGCGTCGGAATTCGTGGCATTTGACATAATTATGATTTTAGATGTACATGTAAATTTCTTCTTTAGCATACACGAAAGAGAAAATAATGTAATACTCCAACGCTTTCATTTATACGTATTTTTACAAAGTAGGTATATTACGTAGTCGGGGGCCAGTTGTTCTATCCTATTAATATTATAAATGCGAAAGTTTGTATGTATGGATGTATGGATGTTTGTTATTCTTTCACGCAAAAACTACAAAGCCGATTACGATGAAATTTGGTATGTAGGTAGCTGAAGACCCAGAATAATATATAGGCTACTTTTTATCCCGGAGTTCCCACGGGATTGAACTTACGCGGGTGAAACCGCGGGGCGCAGCTAGTATAAGTATATAGTTTTTCCAATCATATTGCGTTTTAGTTATAATAGTAATATTACTTTATAAATTATCCAGCCATTTACAGACTTATAAGTACTGTAGCTTCATATATTATAATTATTATATATTTTTTCTAATAAAATAATAAAAAAATATTATTTATTCTACACATATATTTTTTAAATAAATGCCATTAATAATTTGATGAACACGAAATTTGGTGGGAGAAACTCAAGTCAATTTACATAAAAATAATTTATATTAATTATTTTATTAATCATATAAATACAAAATAAAAGCCTTTCATTTCTCTCTCACTTTCTCAATAATTTAATATAAAATTTATAAAATTTTGATGCGTAATTGAATTTTAAAAATAACAAATTGAAAACTATAAATCTACGGTGTGTTCATATTATTGTTCATGGATAACATAATATATCCAATATTAAAAGAATACACACAAATTATAGACAATTCAGCCAACATTCAAATAAAATCTGCAAACATTTTGTATTGATATAATAATAATTTCTCATAAATTCGGTTTTTTGTGCGCTTCATAAATGCAACACGTTTGGCTATCGTCACGCCCTCTGTAGCATATTAACTGAAACTAGAATTATGCAAACGAAAGACCATAACAACACAAACACCGCCCAAGCTATATTCGAAAACGGACTCTTAAATTTATTAACTACACCTAATCCTAACAAATTTGTGCAATGCCTTCTTGCAGACAGCACTAGAAATGTTGGCATCAAATACTGTATGCCCGTACCGGCATATGAACCGGTGAACTTTATCAAGATACTGATATCTTCTATGAAATATGTTAGCAACAATGGTGGAACGACCGCAACGATGGGAAACAACAATTTCCGCAAAATAAAATTATACGACTCTAACCTATTCGTATCTAAAAAAAGACTCTGCAAGTTATTCCTTAATGTTATAGCAATTATAGGGAAGCTAGTTGAAAGGGTAAACACGGGAAATAAAGCTAGGAAATACTCAACGATTTCCAGGAAAATATTGTCATTGTCGCTTGGCACAAAATTCAATGTGTACAAATCTTTCAAATGGGCAAACGCAAAAGCCCCAGTAAAAGCTAGTAGTAGGTAAAAAATGCTAATAAGACCGTAATCTAAAGCTACATAAAGACCTAAATGACTTTTTCCCCTTATAGGTGTAATTAGTGCTGGCAGTGAATGATGACACATGAAGGAGTAGACACATGCTCCAAATAAAGTGGGGAGACCTGTAAAGTCGAATGCTGTAGGCTTGCCTTGAGGACCGTTTTGTGCGAGGAGATGAATGGCCATTGAGATCATGATCGCGAAAGCTGAAAAATATATACAAAAATATTTATTCATATTGTTCTATTAGCCTAAGCTATAATGCTAGCTCTATTTTTACTTACTTTAATACTTTAATTGTAAATGGGATCCGTAATTATTGATAAATAAGTATTAAATTAATGCTTTATAAATATTTATTATTTGAATTTGTATTAAAATTGTAATGATTGGGACATTAATAGAATTTAGATTTAATTGAATAATTTAATTATATATTTAATTTAATTAAGATTTTATGGACATCAATATAATTTAGATTTAATTAAAATTTCACAAAATGTAATAGTATTTAATATAAATGGGTGTATTTGAATAAACTTTATTTATGTACAATAATATAAATAAGAGCAGGCTAGTTGGAGTATTACTAGTTCTGCATTGAATCTACAATGTCTGCGTACATACGTGAGATAGTGAAACTGATTGCTGCAAATTTTAAATTTTATTTCTTAAATTTACGTACTTCTTCCTAAATAATATTTGTACGCCACTAGGCAAGGAGTAGTCGTTCTTTTGTAATGTAATCTTTAAGACCTATGACTGTACCTACTTCTACAAATAAATAAATGAATTGAATTGAATTGAATTTAGCTTGCGTATTTGAAAACTTCTCAATTTAAGTCTGAATTGAATTAAATGAATAGTTTCGCAATGATTTGTCTGCATCGGTAAAAACGTCTTAATATTTACTAGTGGTCGCCCATTGGTTGAAATTAGACCATAACCAATTTTAACATCTTGTTGATAAGAATGCCATCTTCATTTCTCAAGACCAGCTATTAAACATTATGACTAGTTAGTGCGTTATCTGTGATCTTTTGTCGTTATCATCAATATATTTCTTTGTGTGTGTCAAATGCATGGTAGTGTGGGTAATGTTATATTTATTGATATAATGTAATTTATAAGCTTTTTTATTGAAAAATATTAGCATTTAGCGTTCTGTACTTTTCCTACACATAAACTATAAGTGTGCCAAATTTTATGCTCCTGCGTCCGCGCAATTTTTGTAAAAAGGGGTCCAAAAATTTTTGCTTCACATAATAATAATTATCATGATATGGCTTTGATCGGGCTCATGTAACCAAGGTTTTTTAAGAATCTGGGTTGATGGAAATCAGAATCAGTCTCTATTGCACGTAGCAATAACAGTTAATAATATAGATTTGGACATAATTATGTCCTATTTACAAAGTAATTGGCATGCAATATTGTAGGCTGCATTGGCATTGCAGGTTAAGATAAGTTTTAAATATTATGCCTCTTTTAAGTTGTCAAAATCTTAATATTATGGATTATAATATAAAGGGCTATTGCTATCATAGTCCTAATAGTATTATGAATGCGAAAGTTTGTGAGTATGCATATATGTATATGGATGTTTGTAACTCTTTCACGCTTGAATGGCTGAACGGATTTGTCTGGAATTTGGAAAACAGATAGGAATGTGACCTGGATTAACCGATCGCATAACAGGTTCCTGTGAAAATGCGAACGAAGCCGCAGGCAACAACTAGTTTCTAATATTTTAGAACAGTTGACTTACCAAGCCAACGCATTCCTGACGTAAACAGTTGCAGGTATTTAGTCTTCTGTACATTGCAGAAAACAAACGGACTCATCACAGCAAAAAAGGTAAGCAGTGCAACTCGGTAACACTCGAAACGTGTGAGTGGGTCTGCTAATGAGGAAGACGAGTTGAAACAGGGGTGAATGTCCCAATCGGTCACATTTGTCAGATTTTTGGGCATGGGTGAGCTGTAACAAAAATATAAAGCTTTTCATAAAGAATTCACTAACATTCACATGTCATACAGCTAGCATACCGTAAATATCCACCAATGAAACTGATTTTACCTAAACAATTGTGATTGTTTTTCCCCATTGCATAATAGACCATCTGCATTCCTGTGCAAGGCAGCTCCTAAAAGGCGAGCATAGGCTTAGCGTCACTAGCACTGTGACATCTGATTGGTACCACCATCATACCTATTCCTGCCGCCATAATGTCAACGCTTGCCAATGACACGTTCCGGTTCGGAGGATAAGGTAGCTGGTAAACTCACTTTTGCACGAGGCCTAACATTCCGGCCACACGCTATAAGATTATCTCTTCCTTAACAAAATTTGATTCCTAGAGCCATGTTGTAATGCAAGTGAGACACTAAAATTTACGAGCTTTGAATGGTAAGGGATTAAATCAGCCCTATCCGACTTTTGGCTAATTCATGGAAAATACCTATTTGAGCCAGGAGCAGTATGGATTGTGTAAAAATTTATTTAATTTATTAAAGATTATTTAACAAAAATAAGTAAAAAAATGAAAATAACTGTATTCTTTTAATTATTTTTAGATACATGCATATGTTTGAAAAATGTGTGACGTCACATTAGGGGGGATGGGGTTCTAAAAATGTGACAACCTGTGAAATTTTAGAAATTTTCGAACTCCTTGTGTTCGAAAATTTCTAAAATTCGCATGACGTAATTTAAGGATGGCCCCTAACCCCGTTTTTAAGTCAGTTATGAAGAGAAAATTTATTAAAATAAGATACTTACCAAATAACATCCATTAAGGATTTAGCTACGGCAGTGGAATATATAGACAAGTCTCCATACAAGTAAACACATAGCGTGCAGTAAAACATAGTTCTTCCCGTTTTGTTAAGAAACAAATTTGCCATTTCCCCAAGTTCTATCCTCTTGTCCAAGCTGTAGTACCGTGAGGGTATAGTCTCGCCACAAACAAGTGGATCTTCAAGGTTTTCATGAGATTGCTGTGAAGTGGTTGGCTCTTCATCGGACTCATTTTCTTGAATCTATTGAAATAAATTATATTATTTAAGGGGCATCCACATATCGTCGGTCCGAGACGTTACTGGAACATCTCAAAAAAATTTGTTTTTTGTTAACTGTACCAATCGATGACACGACAAACAATCTTTGTAGATCATTAACGGAATATCTCAAATACAAATTCAGTTCTGAGCTAATTGACATAAACGGTTATAGCTCCGATCACCACTTTTAGTTACGTATTAGGTTATTTCGAAATGTTCCTAAGTAGCCCTGTAATCAAGGATTTCACCAAGTACATTTCTAAATGTTCCAATAATTCTCCGAAACTACTGACTGATATATTTGGAAATATGCCACTTTATTTCTTGACTAATCGATTTTGGAATGGAACATTTCAAAATATGCCACTACAACTTTATAAAGCATTTCGTTTAAAGAATTCGTTATTGGAACATTTCTAAATATTCCAGTAGCGTATTTAATTTGCAATAAATTTTCTCGGTCATTAATGGAACATTTCATAAAATAGCTAATATTTTGAAAATCAGTCATCAAAAATAAATTCATTATAAATTAATTTGGAAGTAATGAAGTTCACTATAAACATACAAAAATTCAATATCAAGTTAGTTCAAATTTCTTTTTTATCACAAATTTATGACTTTAAAAAATATTTATTATCTCATAGCTCGAAAGTGCAAATTTTGAGATGTTCCAATAACATCTCGGACCGACGATATTGCCTCCATAAACGTGAGGTGTTTAAGAAGAAGGAGCCTGTCAAGTCAAATCTCATCCAATCTTAATATGGAGAGAGGAGTCTCAGAACATGTTATGTAATTATTTTTGTTGAGAAATATAAAAATTATTGACAAATATATGCCTAAATCGTACACAATAATATTTTACATGATTTCGATAAAGCCTCAGAGTTCCCCGAGAGTTCATTCTCACTAAATTAAATTTTGATTAGTTACTTGTCATGTAAAAAGCAAATTGTTTTTTGCTGCTTTTTTAACCAAAAACCTGCTAGATCAGGTAGATGCAACCTAAAAACTATTATGTGGCCTCGTAAATCTTTGCTAAATTACCAAGCTTCTCAGCACCCACAAACACAATACAATATAATATACATAACATAAAATATAATATAATACAATATCCTATTAATATTATAAATGTGAATTAACTTCTTCACCCTAAAATTCATTTACACACATCATGAAATTTGGCACACACATAGAGGGTAACTTGGGTTAACACATAGGATAGTTTGTATGCCAAAAAAATATTCTTATGGGACCATCCCATAAGAATATTTTTTTGGCATATCATGCAGGCAACACCGGGGGCAACAGTTAGAAATATATAATAAACTTTACATTTGCATATTATAAATATGTGTTGTTTGAGATTATTGATTGTGTGTTGAGTGTATATAAACACTCAAAGTACAACAAATAAGCTATAACAACACATGTTTATAACATAATAATAAACTGTGTTGTAAATACCAAAAAATAAGAAATTGAAATATAGATTTTTAATCAAAATGTATAATCAGACAGAAAATACTTATAAAAATGCTAGTATTTTGACAAAACAACACAAAGTTGTGTACTTTGTGTTTGAACCAACTGTAGTTTTGGAGGTACTAAGACCCTCCAATTGATCTGCCCAGTAACCAGAATACAATATCAAGTCAAGGTACAGTCTCCAGGCTGACAGCCCTTATTGGTGTGCATTAAAGGGAGCAGTATAATTAAATTTAAATAATGATGTCTCAGGCTGAGCACTCTGCTCTGTACACAATGCCTGGTGAAGTTGTAAAAACCACAATGTTAGCAATGTTAAAGCCATACAAAAAAAGAGGTACTAATGGTATGTTATTCTAATAATAAATAAATATTCCTTACACTGTTTCTCTTTATAAATTGAAGTCTTTTCCATTTAAATACAGCATTTGCACATGCCATAGTTTCTACAACATATGTGGCATTTAGGAAGCTCATGAAGGCTAGAAATATCAAAGAAATTGTGCTCAGACCCCATCCTGCTCTTGCAAAGGCAGCTGGCAGTGTGAGAGCGCCGGTGCCAACAATTAGGTTAAAAATGTAAATTAGGCCTACCTGAAAAGCAAACAAACATATTAGATAAAAGCCAAGATGTTAAAAAACATATTGTTGTACAGTACAAATACTACATATTTGTCCATAACTGTACATTTTTCCTTTAAAAATTGCCCCTTGTTACATTTATTTGCAATTATATTTACTACTAGCTTCTGCCCGCGACTCCGTCCGCGCGGATGTCGGTCTTTGTGTGATAAAACTTAAAATATTAAGATTTTTTTTTCTACATATTTTTCCTGGATAAAAAGTATCCCATTTTATGCCCATGATAATAATACCAAGTTTTATCGAAGTCGAACCGTTAGTTTTCACTGATGCCTGAACATACAGACAGACAAAAAACTTTTAACCTCATATTCGGGTTTGGTGTAGTGGTGGTTAATATAGCGCATAGCATAATATTATGGCGCGCTAATTTGATTTAGTTCCTAGCGCGCGCTATTTACTCTGAAGCTATAAAGCTATGACGCTATGAAATCTAACACGAATGTACGATCGCGCCGACACGACCCGCGCTTTTGCCAACGCTGCGCGATGTGTCATGTGATTAACGCGGCGCTACGCGCGCTATGGCACAGATGGCGCTTTAAAAAAATTAGCGTCTAGCGGCCACAGCAGCCAGCAGTCATAGCGTGGGCGCTGGGCCCTGACATAGCGTGCTATAGCGTAGCGTATAAAAAAGCGTGCTAAAAATTTATAGTCTATAGTCTGTAGCGTGCTTTTCGTTTATAGCGGTTTTGAACAACACTAGTTTGGTGTCGATCCAGTAACACCCCCTGCTATTTATTTTTTCAATATTTTCAATGTACAGAATTGACCCTTCTACAGATTTATTATATGTATAGATTTATATTTGTCAGACACCATTTTTGAGTCTACCATAATATAATAATATAGCATATAGCATAAATGTACAATCGAAAATAAAATTTAGTGACAAAAATTCTAATGAAGATGTCGGTGTTAATTCTAATGATAATTCTTCAGTTTCAAGTTAGACCACCAAACCTTCAAATAACGAAACCAGATCAAGTTTAATATTATAAACAAACTAAGTATAAGTGTTTTTATTTTCAAGGAGTATATTAATAAGTAATAACATATCTGTTGCATTTCTGTAATAACTTTAACGTTAACCAAGTTTTTTTATGATATTGGAAGGCAAACAAACTGACGGATTTCCTGATGGTAAGAAATTCACACCACCTAGAGACATCCAAGGAGGAAATGGGTAAGGTGGTCTTACCAATCCAGGCGAATCACTGCAAAACTCTAAAACTTAGTCAGATGTCACAGTGTTAGTGAAGGTAAGCCTATGCTTGCCTTTTACGAGCTTGCCTGGCAGGGAGGCAGATGTCTATTCTGCCCAGACCAACATGGGGAAAAGTTAATTTCAATCATTTTAATGTGAGCTTAAATAATAATTGTTGCTTATTATTATAGAAGTTCAACTGATGGCTAAGTACTTAATAATATGTTTACTTAGTTGAATGCTAAATAACTTTTATCCATAAGTCAAGTTGCAGCCAAAAACAAGTTTTAAGATATTATGTGTTAATAATTTGATAGTATGCTTAATGTTTAATGTAGGTACAATAAACTTGCTTTGTTATCTTACAGTACCTATTACTTTTTATTAAATAAAATAACACTTAAAGGTAACACGTAAAAGTACGTGTCACCATATGTGTTTATCTTCATAAATTTGTAATTTTGAGAAATATTGACAATACGAGAATGGTAAATACTTACCCAAACAGAATATTGGTCACTTGTATCACTGGTAGGCATTTTTATAAACCGTTTCAAAATACAACGTCGCCGCAACATCTGGCACAGGACATGCTTTCTGTTTTGAAATAAAATACATAAACTATATTATTGATATTTATTATATGAAATAGGTCAAACGTGCTTAAATATTCTGCGAACACAACGAGAGATTAAATTAAATAAAACAATTTCATATTACCTTTGAGTACGTGTTAATTGAAGCTATAATCAACAACCCTAATCGTCAACATATTTCATTTTCACTTGTTTCCTATTGAGTTTTCTTTTTCATCTCCAATGACCAATCTCGTTGTTTGTTGACAATTATTTGATGTTTCTGACATTTGAAGTTTTTTTTTAGTTTTTTTTTAAGTCAATTTGCCCCTTTCTGGAGCCGGCTAAGACCTTTCGGCCATGCTGCCAAGTCTTCCGTAATAATAAATTCTTTTTCGTATTAAAATTTTAAAGTCATTTCTTCAGTTTCTTAACATATTGTCTTCCCCTTTTTAAAAAGTCATTTCCTTCACTAAGACGAAGGTTATTTGAGTCCTTCAATACGTCTCTAGTTTTGATTTCTTAAAGTTACATATTATGTTTCTCCGTTAATTTGTTTTATAGTACGTTACATTCTTGAATTCCAATTTTATTATTTTCACACAAACACAAAACTTCTACGACAGTGCAAAAAGTATTTTTATTATTCTTTTTTTTACCTTTATATTTAATACTAGTCATATATATATACTAGTCATAGTACATTGTGTAATAAACCCATATCTTAATATTTCATGTCTTTTCTAGTTTCGTCTTCAATTTTCTTTCTTGTTCAGGCCTCTGCCTCTTCTGTCGTGATAAAACACTATAAAAGTCTTTCACTAGTATAGTTTATTTACTAAATCACATTTACACACAACTAAGTAATATTTACACTTTAATTAAATTACAAATTATACATTTTTACATTATATTACACATTTTTAGCTTAAAGATTGGAGGGAACCCTCGAAAAGCGCGCCTTCCCCCTCCTACCGTTATCGCTAACACAGTTTTTTTTTGGTTAATTTACCCTTTCTGGGGCAGACCTTCAGGTCAAGCTGTATCGCATGCTGCTTTTCAGTAGTCATAAGTCATTTTAGGTCATAAGTCGTAAGTCATAGGTCTAAGCTATGTCAGGGTCTTGAGTAAAGCGGTAGTTTTGTTACTCAAGCTCATCTGTGAGATTTGGCGGCAGCGAGGAAATTCACGACACACTATTTTTATCATGATTATTTGATTTGAGCACTTTCACTGAACAAAATTAAACGAATTCCCACCTAAATTAACTAATTTTACTCATAATTTATACTAAATTCAATAATTGTGAAAAAATTACGACAGATGGTCGGACTGTATAAAAATTAATTAATACGACAGATCTTAGCCGGCCCCAGAAAGGGACAAATTAACCTACAAAAAAGGAGGTTTTGGCGCCATCGTGAAAAAATTACGACCATCTTCATTCACGATGACATGTCACTAATGACTGTTTAAGAATTAATTCATACGGAACACGTGGCTGCATGGCCTAAAGGTGTTAGCCGACCCCAGAAAGGGGCAAATTAACCTAAATATATCTTTTTTTTAGGTTAATTTGCCCCTTTCTGGAGCCGGCTAAGACCTTTCGGCCATGCTGCCAAGTCTTCCGTAATAATAAATTCTTTTTTGTATTAAAATTTTAGTCATTTCTTCAGTTTCTGAACGTACTGTCTTCCCCTTTACAAAAGTCATTTCCTTCACTAATACAAAGGTTATTTGAGTCCTTCAATACGTCTTTAGTTTTAATTTCTTGAAGTTTATATACTTATTTGTTAATTTGTTTTATAGTACGTCACATCCTTGAATTACGATTATTTTCACACAAATTATAAAACAAAATTCTGAACACCAAAATCATCTTCTTTCATGATGGCGCCAAAACTTTTACGTCAGTGCATAAAGTATTTTTATTATTATTATTTTTACCTCTATACTTTATACTAGTCTTATATTATGTAATAAACCCATATCTTAATATTTCATGTCTTTTTCCCGTTTCGTCTTCAATTTTCTTTCTTGTTCAGGCCTCTGCCTCTTCTGTCGTGATAAAACACAACAATAGTATTTCACTAGTACAGTTTATTTACTAAATCACATTTACACACACCTAAGTAATATTTACACTTTAATTAATTTACAAATTATACATTTTTAAATTAAATTATACATTTTTAGCTTAGAGATTGGAGGGAACCCTCGAAAAGCGCGCCTTCCCCCTCCGACCGTTCCCGCCCACCTTTTTTTTAGGTTAATTTGCCCCTTTCTGGAGCCGGCTAAGACCTTTCGGCCATGCTGCCAAGTCTTCCGTAATAATAAATTCTTTTTCATATAAACATTTTAAATTCATTTCTTCAGTTTCTTAACATATTGTCTTTCCCTTTTTAAAAGTCATTTCCTTCACTAAGCAAAGGTTATTTGAGTCCTTCAATACGTCTTTCGTTTTAATTTTTTTAAGTTTACATATTATGTTTCTTTCTATTATCTTTCTTGTTAATTTGTTTTACAGTACGTTACATCCTTGAATTACGATTATTTTTACACAAATTATAAAACTAAAATTCTGAACACCAAAATCATCTTCTTTTATGTTGGCGCCAAAACTTTTACGACAGCGCAAAAAGTATTTTTATTATGCTTTTTTATACCTCTATATTTTATACTAGTCTTATATTATGTAATAAGCCCATATCTTAATATTTCATGTCTTTTTCTAGTTTCGTCTACAATTTTCTTTCTTGTTCAGGCCTCTGCCTCTTCTGTCGTGATAAAACACTACAATAGTCTTTCACTAGTATAGTTTATTTACTAAATCACATTTACACATAACTAAGAAATATTTACACTTTAATTAATTCACAAATTATACATTTTTACATTATATTACACATTCTTAGCTTAAAGATTGGAGGGAACCCTCGAAAAGCGCGCCTTCCCCCACCGACCTTTCCCGCCAACCCTAAATATATCTAAATAAATCATAAAATTAGAAATAGCTAGTCAAAGAATATAAAAACTCTTTAACAAGAGTAGGCAGTAAACAACTGCAACGTTGGACAAATACACAAGGACTAAAGGAAAATAAAAGAATTTTTACCGTGCATATTTTCATATTAACAAAGAAATAAAGATATACTGATTATTACAATATGTTTATCGGTTCAATTGTGTATTTTGATATTTAACATTGCTTTAGCGACTAATATTCGCTGTAACAGTTCATATTTTTGAAGTGGAACTGGTGGACGCCAGAATAATGCAAAATAAAAGGGCAACATTTAGATCGCGTGATGTAAATATAACATATGCCACAGCATATATTATTATGGCATAGTAATATATGAATATAATATAAAATAATACAGGAAGAACATCTTCAGACATCGATACTTCTTACTTATCAAGGCTACAGACCTATACATAAGGTCCTTCCAAAATAGGTAATTATACACAGTATCCACTATTTACATGGCAATTTTCTAAAATATTACACTCTACATATAAAATTTGCGTCCTTTTTTTTACGTAACATTGGAAGGCAAACAACTAGACAGATTTCCTGACAAGAAACCCGAAGACCAAGTCGCCTATCGGCAAGAGCTTGTCGCCAAGAGACCCGAAATGGTGCGTTGCCAATCTAAGTCCGGGATGTTAGGCCTCGAACAAAAGTAAATTTACTTGATATCTCATCTTCCGAACTGAGACACGTCAACGGCAAGCACTGACCTTATAGCGGCAGGAATAAGTAAAGCAGTGGTACCAATCCGGATGAATCGCGGAATCAGACGTCACGTAACGACCGTAACTCGCCTTTTACGAGCTGCCTGACAAGAAAGCAGATGGTTTAGGCACAGGAGCTCGGACCAACACGGGGCCGGGGCTTTAATTCAGTCACAATTTTTTCTTTGGTTGGGAAAGGGATTATTGGTTGGGAATTTAAAATTTAAATTTGTACAGCTATTTCCATGTGTACTTGATTTATCTATTTATTATTTTTGTTGTTTAGCACAAAAACTTGACTTAACACTGTACTTTGAGTTTGTACGTGTAACTCAATGCATGTTTCGTTAGCTGTCAATCATTTTTTCTGTTCCTCTCGCTCGCTCCGTTTACAAAATAGAAAACTTAAAATATTTAATTTTAAATGTTACTTAAAAGGATAACAAGAAATTACAGATCGTTTATGGTTCCTACGTTTTCCAAGCCATTTATTTATTTCCTTCGACCGAAATTTGCCCGAAAAAAACGATGGGGCACACCGGGAGTACCGGCAGAAGTGAAATCTTGACTATTAACGTTGTGCATTTTTGATATTTTAGAATGGTTAGGGAATAATTTTGGACGAATTGCTTTTATTATCAGTATGAAAGTATTATAATTTATGTGGCAGAATACAATTTTTATTTATTGCGCTATCGTACTCAAACATGACAACTCAAACATTTGCGCAAGTGCCCTGCGCAGACTTGTTCGCGTAAGCGCACTGCACCGACTTACGTAACCCGACTAAACTGATTGCAGAATTTTAAAAACTTCTGTATAGGTATTTTATAGTTAATGGTTAGGTAATAATTTTGCACGGATTGATTCATAATTAAAGTATGACAGTACAATCATTTATGTGGTAGAATACAATATTCATTTATTGCGCTATCATACACAAACATGACAATACGAACATTCGCGCAAGCGCCCTGCGCCGTCTAAACGAAATAGCAGGCGCAGGCGTACACTTTCGCCGCGCCGTAGCAAGAGAGGGGGATACTGACTCTTTTACGCCACGCCGGCTGTTTACTCTCCATCCGTCTTACGAATTTTTGATCAGGACACGTGTCCTGACACGAGTTTAGACGTTTTTACCCATTCCAAAAAAATGTGCAACGCCGCTTAAGCAGTTTTCACCTTAAAAAACGACGGATTGCACTCCGGGAGTGCCGGCAGAAGTGAAAACTTGAATATTAACGTTGTGCATTTTTGATGTTTTGGAATGGTTAGAGAATAATTTTCCACGAATTGCTTTAATTATCAGTATGAAAGTATTGTCATTTATGCACAAAAATTATTTTCATATCAATAACCTGCGTTTGGCTTGACAAAAACTCGCTAAAGTAAGACCATGTGATGCTTAGGAGCATCGTCATATTATCTTTACAACAAACATTGCTCGTCTACACATAAAGCTTATTTTCAAGATGGAACAAATACAGCAATGTCTGTTGATATTATACGTATCTGCAATCTGTGAGAATGCAATGGTAGGTATATTGCACCGGCGTATTATCCATTGCGCATCCTATACTCTTCGGAAATATCTAAGCAATACAAAAACAGCAATGAATCTACGTTTTATTTTAGATCTCGCGCCGTCTTATTCGCGAATGCGCAGCGCGCCGTCTTACGTTCTGACGATCTCACGCGAGTTTAGAAGTTTTTACCCATTCCAAAAAAAGTGCGCAACGCCACTAAAGAAGTTTTCACTTCAAAAATTTACTTGTAAGTACGAGTATTTAGTGGACTAGAGCCGGTGTCGTTCATTACAGTTTTCTCAAATGCGGCCAAACGATTGCGCCATCTTTTGTCAGCAATAGCAAACCCTGATGGAATTATGGAAGCTTGCTGCTAAACCACCAATGCCATCACTCTACGCCACTACTGCTTCATGACAATGCAGACCCACTGTACAACAGATACCTACCAAATTAGGAGAGTTTCAATTGAAATGTTTTTCTTATAACAATGGAAGGCAAACAAGCACACGGATTTCCTGATGGTAGGAAATTCCCGCCGCCTAGAGACACCAAAGGTGGTAATGGTGCGTTGCCAACCAGAGGCCGGGATGTTAGGCCTCGAGCAAAAGTAAGTTAACCGGCTACCTTACCCTCCGAACCGGAACACGTCATGACGTTATGGCGGTAGGAATAGGTAAGGCGGTAGTACCAATCCGGGTGAGTTGCTGCGAAACTCTACCACCTAGTAGGATGTCACAGTGTTAGTGACGGCAAGCTTATGCTCGCCTTTTACGATCTGCCTGGCACAGGAAGGCAGATGGTCTATTCTACAAAGGAGCCTGGACCAACACGGGGAAAATAGAAATGTCTAAGATATTCACCATTTTTCCCAGATTTTTTAACAGATTACCCTTTTTCGAAATTTGGATTACTTCTTGCATCGGAAAAAAATTAACCTCGATGGGGCATCCCAAATCAGCGTTACAAATTATATTGATTCCTGTCCGAATGGTTTCTTGGGTCAAAAGTGCACTGATAACAATGGTTCTTACTTAGATTACCTTTTTTCTTTCTTTAAGTTTCGGCCATCACGTTAGTATTTTGCCATTCAAGTAGAAATTTGCATCAAATTTAATGTCAATTCATTATCAATTATAATAATTAGTCATCAGTCACAAGTCGTTATTAAGTCATGTCAGGCTCTTGGGTAAAGCGGCGGCCTCATTACACAAGCTCTTGTTAGGAGATTTGGCGGCAACGAGGAAATACACGATACGCTAATTTCTTCATGATTATTTCATTTGTGCACTTAAAAAAAAATTATACAAAATGCCGCCAAAATTGACTAATTTCACTCAATATCAACACGAAATTCAATAATTATAAATAAACTTCGACCATCTTTTCTCTCGATGGCGCCAAAACTCCACTTAGATTACCTAGGTATATAAATATTTCATACTACCTGACCTGGCGAACTTTGTGTCGTTTGACGTTACCAACAGTTTGTATATGGGAAAAATGAAGTATCTGTTTTGTTCCCTATTTTCCCAGTTTTTTCCCGGTTTTTTTCCTAATATGAACTTTTTCATGACAGTAAGCAACACAACAAAAAAGATTTAGCATAATTGGTTCATCCGTTCAGTTGTGATGCGATACGACGCGAAATGGGGATTCAGTTATATACCTATGTGAAATACCTAGATTGAAATGTTCGACTTTTTGTTATTATTATACGTTTTCTCATTTCAATTACCTACTCGTCGTGACATTTCCTACCCAGGACATGACATGGAGTTCAGTAAGTAAGTAGTAAGGTAGGTAAGTAAACTACTGCTTAAACCTAGTATGAACTCGCCATTTTACTTAGCCGCACAGTTGGCACGTCACCTTAACCGGGTTATATTATTAAAAATGTACAATAACCCCGACAAAACCTACGGGTACCTACGTTGTATAGGTAAGAACTAAGAACCATCTCGATTACGTCAGCTTTCAAAGAAAAAATCTGCAGTTCGCATCGAAATTGGTCTATCCGCTCAAAAGTTAGTACGTCGCCGAAAATCAGTGTTAGGTAGTTGACGCAATAGACTTAACGTTAACGTTTCGTCCAACGATCCATCGCTATTTTAATTATAATGTCATTGGCTAGGAGCCACAGTTAGAAACACGCACTAACGCATGCACGCAAGCAGAGAGAGAGAGAGGAGAGAACTTTAAACTTAGTTACCCATAACGCTTTTCGTTTTACGTCGGGTATTAAAAATCGGTAAATATTGAGCAGAGCAAGTATGTCGATGGATAGATAGGTACGTGATGTACGATCAAGTGTCTTCACTACATAGTATTAAACAAAGTCCCTTCCTCTGTCCCTAAGTATGTCCCTTTGCCTAAATCTTTAAAACTACGCAACGGATTTTGATGCGTTTTTTTTAAAATAATGCGTTTTAAAATAAAGTGACTGAAGAGGAATGTTTATATGTATATTTTATACACGTGCGAATCCGGGGCGAGCCGCTAGTTTTAAATAAACAAGAACTTATACACATTTGTAAGTACATAACTAAATAAAATGAGAAAACCTCAGACGAAGAGAAAAAGTATTTACCTACCTGTTTTATTGGAAAATTTCCTTATTGAAAACCGATAAAAATAACTACAACAAAAAAACCGACTTCAAAACTAAAAAATGAAATAATAATAAAGATTTCACATTAATCATAATATAGGTACTACCTATTATTTATATGTGTTATTTAGTAGGTACATAATAGGTTTACCAATTTAATAGGTACTTACTTATAATATAATTATTAGTTTGACTTGGCACCGACTTCAGACCTATTAGTTAATAGCACATAATATAAATAATACTCGTAATATAGGTAGTAGCTATAACTATTATTAAATGATTATTAGTTAGTTTTGAAGTCGGTTTTTTTCTGTCGTAGTTATTTTTATTTATTGCTTTTTAGTTTACTGCTGATACGGTTTATTTTAATATAAACCAGCTGCCCGCCCTCGCTTCGTTTCGGTTATTCAAGAATAAAAATCCTAATATTATTATAAATAATCCTACTATTATATACACTAAAACCTCTCTGATGAATTGTTCTATCTATTGTTGAAAACCGAATGAAAATCCGTTCAGTACTTTTCGAGTAAATCGCGAACAGACAGACAGACGTTATTGATAAACATCGGGATAGGTGAAATTAGTTAAAAAAAGCTCATAAAATAAAAACTGATGGGCCTACTTGAATCAATTTTTTATGAGACCAATTCGAAACTATTTCTCATCAAACAAAAATGTACCGGCCGAATTGAGAACTTCCTTCGTTTTTTGAAGTCAGTAAAAAATCATTTTGAGTCTCGAGTTTTTTGTAGGGTTATAGCCTATATATATACCTATGCTACGTATTAAACAACGTTTAAAAAATTGAACTTCTATTTTGGAAGGACTTTAAACACAAATAATACTTTGCCTGTGACTTTGTCAGCGTAGGATACCTACTTACCTACGATTATATAACAATCGTTTGAGGGTTGATTTTTGAAAAAAATAGCCTATGTTTGAACTCGGGTCTTTAGCTATGTGCATGTCACATTTCATCAAAATCTATTTTAAAAAGTAGCCGTATGTAGTGACAGACAGACTTTTACATTTCTAACATTAGTTTTACTTTTTATTAGTCTGGGGAATTTATCATATACCTAATAAGTTTAATTTTAAATTTCATTGGGTTTAATACTCAAAGATAATACCTACTTTATAATATAAAACAATTTGATATTCAAAATATAAGCAGGCTGCATATAAACTTGCATATGTAAGCCTTACTAAAGTTTTGCTGCCAGTTAGAGGTAAGTACGTGTTTTACCCTTAAAGTATTATGAAAATTTTACTAGGTAGGTAGTTATTGAATTGACTGACAGATAACTTGCAAATATAAATTACCTGGCAAGTAGACGCCTGGCGGTGACTGACATAGGTACTATAGGTATACCTAGGTATATCATTTATGTTACAACATAAATGATATACCTAATGGGGAGTTTCAAAAATTGGGCACAACAGTCATTTTGGCATGTCCCCACAAATCATATATTTTTTATTTCAAGTAGTTATTATTAATCAAGTTGATTTATTTTGTAGTTAGTAAACAAACTTTCA
>NJDD01002423.1:66430-81885 GCA_002245505.1 Calephelis nemesis
GCGTCTGTAAATTATATATCGCGTTCAACTTTACGTCAGACCTAAAACAACGGGTGCCAACCATTCTGACTTCCGTGGTTAAATCCCTTTCGTAAATATGATTAAACTTGGTCTTATTTGACAAATACAAAGGCCGCTATTTGAAATAATGAAATGTAAGAGTCAGTTGACTGAGACTGTTTCGTATTCGATACTTATATTTCACCTGTATTTTATTGAAATCGTTTTGATTATTATTCTTTTTTGGCTACTTAAAAAATGTGGACAACTTTATCCTAAGTAGCAAGTATTTTATTAGACATACATAGTAATATATTTTTTAAATTACAGTTTTTTTCTTCAATATACTTAAATCAACTGAAAACAAAAATATATATTTGAAATTAAATTTATAATTCATTTCACAGTATTTTTTTCTAAAAATGTATATTCTGTGATCCAACTTTTACTTTCTATTAACTTCAAATCACAGTATGCTACAAAAATATATGTTAATTACGATTAATTTCTCCCAAATTTGTTCTTTTTAATTTTAACGAGTTTAACTTGTTTTCACAAATGAAGAGTGTTAAAGTATTTACAACATGTTTACGGAGGGGAGAGGGCACGGTCGCCACCGGTTCCGGTGGCAGAGGTCTGGCGTGAAGGTGCGCGCGCGGTTTACCAAATAATGAAGGTGTCGGATGTAGAGTAGTTGCGTCGCGGGCTACCTCAGTCACTATCCCGTGGCCTTATCTTAATTTAGTCTGTATTTATTTTGTTGCGCTCTAGGGCTGTTGCTGTTTCGCCCGTAGAGCGGTTCCGAGTTTCTTTTCGTGTATTTTTATTCGTGTTTTGTCGCGTACCATGTCGTATTTTAAATTATTATTTATTCTGTTTTTAAAAAAAATTTTCTCATATGTGATGATGAGCTTTCGTTTTCCAGTAGTGATATTTTTATTCAGCAATAAGTGTATAAGTGCATTTCGCCCTACTAACAAAGATTTTATAATTAGTTTGTAATTTTTTATAAAGATAAAAAAGAAAATAAAACAAAAATTGTAATTGATGAGATTCGAAGTGCATTCTTGTAGAGTATTGTATAAATTCCTTTAAGCCGCATAGTCTGAGTCGGGAACGCGGCGGCGTGATTTCTTGCCTGCCGTAATGCGTATGCGCCGATGCCGATGTTTCCCCAAATTTTTTCCAGTATTTGTGATTCAAGTGCCACTTTATGTTTAATATATGAAACGATTATCTAGATTATACGACTAATGTAAGGGTAACCTAATATATTAAATTGAAAAATTGTTTTATCATTTTATATTACATACATTTGTGAGAAGTGTTATAAAGTACTATAATTGACGGTAATTTAAATATTACACTTTTGTGTATAGGTAAGAATAAAGTTCTAACTTAAATTTAGCCATATCAATATCTATTTAATAAAAGATTTGTGGTATTTTCTATAGGCTCAATTTGAACGTTATTCAAAGTGACATATGCTTTAGATATTCTGTTAATAATATACTTATAGTTGTAGGTCTCTCGGTATTACATCATCGTAGTTGTAAGTGTACACTTAAGTCCTATGTTAGGTTTCGATAAGCATACTATTGATATTTTACGGCAACGATCGCACTTGTATATGTTCGTTATGATGGAAAATTTATTTACACTTTTATTTACTATTTTAATTTATTGATGGTGTGCCACAGAGATACTCTGCCAAAATATATCATTACCATATGTTACGGGATTAGCCAAACGCGCGGCAAGCGCGCGTCCGAGCCGATCGGATCGGTCCTGAGCCCACCCAGCTTGAGGTCGGATCTTTGTAGATTTCACCATTGAAAATCCCCTTCAAAAGGATTTTAACCTCTTTTCGAGAAAAAGGGGTTAAACTAGCTAAGTTCTCTTAAATAAATGTAAGCCTCACTAGGTCTTCTCTAGTGGGTCATTCTCACCTGGACGGGACTTTTCAATGGGGATTTCTAATAAAATCCTAATGATCATGATTTCCGAGTGTATGCTTTATAAATTTTTATAATAACTGGGAAATGCGTAAAATCATCTGAACGCGAAAAACCATCTATGCACTAAAAGGAACGTACTGACTCACCAACTGTCATTTTAAAAAAATGGCCGATTGTAATGGCGTTACGCGTAGTCGCAGTGCCATTCAAATATTGCAGTGCTAGAGTTGCCAGTTAACTAATAGATCAAAGATCGCTCTGCAACAAGTCTTGCATTTGTATAGAATGCCCCAAATCCTCAAAGGATCGAAAGCTGTACGAAATGAAACAAATACACTCGGAACTGTGGTCTTTTACACACAAAAAGCAAATGACTATAATATACGTGTATGTATGGTATTACGAGCATCTTCCAGTGATCTTACGAGTAAAATAACGATTCTAGTGCTAAGTTAGGCTAAGTATTGCTGTACCTTATCGAGTCTCGCGCTCGGGGACTTCACAAATCTAATCGAATAAGTTAGTTGAATGCGATGTTGAAAGTATTTGTGCGTTTGAACTCTTCGATCGCTTCGGACCCTTGTTAGATTTAGCATTAAATGTTTCTCTGTATGATGTGTTCAATTAGAAAAGATTTAGCATTTGTCATTAATAAACGTGGGACCGATGGACGGTTTGACGAATCATATTATCAGTTGCAATATCTGTGTTGCCTTTTGTCATCATACATTTCGCTGTAATATAGGATGTTTAAGGCACTGCATAGCGCAATATATTATTATCATTAAACCGCATGTCGATCTTCTCGTTCAATGTTAGGTGCCAAAGATTGAGTATCAAAGATATGGACAGCTTTTGGGTTGTAAACGCATCTCTATTTAGACATATCTTCCAAATTAATTTGAAAATTAGTTTGTGGTACGGGTTTTTGATCTGATGTTCCTATAACATTCGTGTTACATCTATGCAACAATAGTGCACACGTTACGCGCTGTGTCAATTCTATGACTGTCGAGCTCAAACTACGCGTGTGTTTGTTTTATATCAATTTTAATATAAGAAGAAAATAATTTTTACTATCAAAATATATTATTTTACTCCGAGACTTACTGAATTTTATACTACTTTGTAGTGACAACTCGTAATGTGAATTTAATAATAGCAATAAAAGAAATTCGATAGTTGATTTTTTATAAAAATTTAAAGTTTTTCAGAATTAGACATGTGTAGTAACGGAAAGTATAAGTATTTGGTGCCCCATAGAATATGTTGTCCATAGATTAAAGACGAAAGAAGTCATGCCTTGAAGTTTAGTCAGTTTATAATGTAATCAGTACTTAATGAGTATGTTAAAGAGACATAATATAGGCGTTGTGGTGTAGTGAGTATAGGTATCGGTGTAGCGGCAGTCGGGCCCTATTAGTGTTATATTGTCGCGTAGACGCTTAGGTACACGGTCTGATTTGTTTACTAAAACGAAAGCATTGCATTATAATTTAGTTTAGTATCTGCAGACAAACTAATGATTATTATATTTTTGTAACATTACTAAGCTACATTAATAATACATCTACGAAATGGCGTAGCTGATATATTTCGTAGCTACACTATTACGTAGCCATGTCCTTTTGTAGCCACATTTTATAGCTGTGTAATTTTGTAGTTATGTAATAAAACAAATCGTTTCGTAGCTACAAGATTAGACAACTGCTATTTCGTAGCTAACATTGCTTCTTGGCTACGTAATATTGTAGCGACACTCCTACGTAGATTTGTAATTGTAATGTAACATTATTACGTAGCTTATACACAATCGGGATCGTATTTCAGGGATACGTAATAAAGCATAATACTGTATAGTTTACCATAGATCCGCGTAGCAAAGCGTACACGCGACAAAATCCCGAAGCCGGTTAGGTTGTGAGACAAAACAGAATCTCCTCTCGGTTCAATGACTGCATTATTTCCTGCACATAATTGCGTCTCGTGCAATTTAGTCTATGTTATTATTATGTTGTTGTATATTTATACATTACACCTTAAATGTAATATGTATATATTGTGAAATTATATTCTTAAAAATTTAATACGCTTCATGCTTTCACTTTCTAACATTTTTCGTAACTTGTTTCTGTTATTTAGAATAAATTTACGTACCTAAAAGTAATTATAATGTTTATCATAGATGTAAATGTAAGGATATAATTAAAAAAAAATATAATAAAAAAAACAAAAAAAAAGAAAGCAATTAATAAAAACCAATGATTGTGCCTCAATGAACTGTGGTACGTTACCGTAACCGATGGCAGGTTGAATCGTTTTGTTCAGTGAGGATCGGCGTGTTAGGCGCCGACGGGCCGTAGTCCGTAGACAATATAAGGCTGCGAACAGCGGGTTAGCGCCCAGGCCTTGTGTAAATCATAAATGAGCTTAGCTGTGTTTTACTTTTATTATAAGTGTTATGACATCAATCGACATTTTATATATACAGTGTAAATGTTTTTATCTATTTATTTTGTTTATATTCCATGAAGTTTTATGCGAATTGATATTTATTTGTTCTTGAGTTAACCCGTCGTATATCGTGATGTGTCGCGTAGCCGTTCCCACATTTCCATAACACTTATGCCAAAGTCGATGTCGATATGCCATTATAGACCACCAATGTTCGCAATAAGCGTGGATCTCTGACATCACAAAAATCTCTTAATCGTACAAATGGAGCCATTTATTTAAACCGCCGAGATTGGCCTTCTATCCAAGCTGCTCTGGTATTAATTTAGCTCAAGTATTGAAGTAGTTTGCTCACTATCTTGTTGTTTTATTATAATTTTTATTCTTCCATGCCAAGAGAGGCAGATTGAAAATGCTCTGCTCTGTGTCCGTAAATTTCTAATACGCTGGCCACATTAGTCTACGTGATGTTATGACGTCATTCGACACGCGTACTCGCTGAAATCTCTCCACATCACTGACGTCACTGAAATGGCGGCCAAGGGTATTAGCAATTTTCGGGACTTATATTAAGATATTTTGGACCATCAAAAAGTACTGCATCGAAAATCGATTAGTCTTTTTATACTCAATATTTTTTTTTGTATTGGTATTGATATCACATCGTCCTTGTTCATTCGAGCTACCTGTCAAATTTAATGTGATACATAGTTTAATTTATTAAAAAAACGAATTTTTGACTACGGATATTGATGTGGTATCAGATATTGGCTTTATTACGCATTTTGAAGCGATCTCACGTCGTTTTATTTCAATAGTAAACTCATATAGGGACCAAATATGTATGAGGTTAAAACGCACGATATTATTTTCAAGACATCAGTCTATATCTAGCGATGCGTACGAAAAGACATCTCATTTCCATTTAGCGCAAACATGGTTATGTGACTAATTTTAGAATCATTAAGTAGTGATAGTGTAACAATATTCTGGAGGGCCTTTTAATTTGATAAGGTTAAATTTTGCTTGTTGTGTTTGTTTAAATATATTTTTGTACGTTGTCGTTGACGTCCTAATACAATAGAAGCACATTAGGTGATATCTACAATGTAACTAGTCTTCCTTAAATACGAGGGATCGTGGCGGTGAGGCGGATGCGCCTGCGCAGAGGCAATCATTCCTCTAGTCTTGTTTCGTGGTGCGTTTACGTGGATACCAAATATAAAGTAACGAGGGCTTTGACCGTAGCGTGTAGAGGTATAAGCGACCGAGCAGCTTGGAATCCCCTACAGGGAATGGTTGGTAGTATTTATTGTATTGCATTTATTCTCATTTCTCATAGTCACTCAAAAATATATTTAATTGAGCTAATGCCTAAAATTGGAATATCAGAGTTTATTTAGGATGTTTAATATTTTACATTTTAGTGTTTAAATATCTAAAATTTACCTTAATTATAGCGAATGGATTTTTGTATTATTCGTATATATTGTAGCTGTAAGACATAGGGTGTTCTTGATAAACACAAACAACTTATAATTAAACAAAATAATGTACTGAGTGACTTTACGTGTAAACAGAGGGCCATTGATTAAAATGTTGAAGTAAGCTAAATTCTCTATTTGGTAATATAATAAATGTGATTGCTGAGAATATTTTTAGCTGCTATATGTAATGTTATTGTAGGTCATTAAGTCAACCAGATAGAGCTCTCCGGCGCCTCCGAACCCACGCCCGCAGCCCGGGCCTCCTCGTGTTTCCATGGCACGTCACTATCTGTAGGAATAGAATCACACGAACGTGCATTTGTCCCCCGGGACTACATTTTGTATATATGTGTATCAAGGCCAACCCCCTTCCCCCCACCAACAGTTAATTGATGCAGTAGACTCCAGTTGCTGCTCACTAACTAATTACTACACAAGACACTGCTTCTCTAGTCTCTCTCGCATTCGAACATCGCTTTAAACGAGCTTTTGTTAATGAGCATAATGAATCATATCCTAATGTTGAAACTAGTTTAATGTTCGTATTATCCTTTCATTAGATCTCTTTTGTACCTGTGTGGAGTTGTATATTCGACGTTCTTGTACATGTATAAGTGAATTGTGCTGGTCTCGAGTTGTCGACGTCACTCGCATGATATACGTAATGAAGAAGCACCAACGACCAAATTTTCTATGTTCCAAACTGCACAACCTCTGTATGTCAATATTGGCGTCACACAATACTCTGCGGTCTTACATTAGTCACTTTTGTACCTTGATTGTACTTGAATAAATAACCTATGTAAGTGGAACGTTTGATCCAATTCTGAAATATACTTAATTTAAATTTTGACAGACTGATAGCTGTGATTAAGAAAATATTTTTAATATTATCCAGTGAGGCGGATGAAGAAAATATTTATTTTATTAGAGGTTTCCTACTGCCTTCGACACTATGGCGAGACGTTACTGCTTTGCATATTTTTTTACTTTAGTAGCGTATAGGGTTCGTTATACGCGAATAGTTGTTCGCTCAAATTCAAGTGATTTAAGAACAAGTTTAATTTATTCAACACCTGTCGGCCTCAAGGGGCGCAGGCTCCAGAAGCCGACGTGAGACATGACATCGTCATTCGTACGGACAGACTGATGCTAGCTTCAATACCACCGATGTCATCTGAAATTGTGTTTATTTTAATATTTGATCTTAACGTTGCATATCGACTAACATTTCTTGATCGAATCATTTTGTTGTATTTTTCATATCCATAAATTCCGTAATTGCGTTAGGTTCGATAAATAAAATCCTAAGTTATCATAATAATAATAAAAAATATCGCCTATAGTATTGGTAGTATTATTACATAATGTCACCGCTCTAAAGTAATATTAAATATTGGCATTGTTTTATAATAAAATATATTTTTCGGTACCACCTTTGAGTTAAAGTACAACGTAGTTATATAAAGTGTTTTCAGTGACGTAATTCATAAAGATATCGATAAAATTTAAAATGTAATCGATAGTTTTATGTATCGATAAGTTGTAGATGTAAGCCGTTTTCATCTCATTACACTAATAACTCTCAAAATACTTTTAAAAGTAGACGAATACTGAATTTTCATAATATCAATAGATTAAAGGACTTTCTCTTGCAAATCTCTGTGATGAGAGAATTTTAATTCTAAAGACGTAGTATTAAATAATGAAACAGGTACTTTGAACAGTGTATATTTATATGACGCGTGTTGTAATGTTTTGTTGTCCTATCATTGCATATTGGGGAGTTTAAGATAAGTAAAATCTCTAGCATCACTATAAGTGTTACCTGTTTCATTGTAAAAAGTTTATATTAATTCTTTTCGCGCAAAGGTTGTGTATTAATTTTTATGTAGTACAAATGTGTTCGCAATTTGATTGCTTCTTGTAGTGTTCCTTATTTTTGTGTACTGTTTTCGGCATTTATTTTAAATTTTTAAAGCTGTTTCTAATCTCTTTGTTAATTGTCGTCAGTTACGTCTTCTCAGAGAATATTCAACATATGTATTGATCGTTAAAGGACCTTATACGAAGTCTTGTTTAGGCGGAATGCATCTCAAATGTCTTAACAATTGTAATTTTGTAGTTGCAGGATAAAAGCAAGTTAGCTATAACCCGTAATCATAATACATACTGTATGCGTATACGCTGGTAGTGTTGAGCTATTTTGTAATCTTAGTAGCTAAAAAGTGTAATATAATTTTAACTTGTAATCCTGTTGACTTTTACAATTCAGTAATTTCGCATATATGTGTACAGAAATAGATACCTCCTGACAAGACATGCAAAAATTCATACTTAAATCAGAACAATATTAAACAAAAATGACTGATTATTTTGTATAGATAAACAATTTTATATGCTTCTATAATCTAGTCCGTCATTTTCTGTAACAAAGATGATCAAGGTTCGAATGTTTTCAAACCTGACTGAGATTTGTATACCAAAAATTGAAACCGACTTATAAATATTCTTTAAATAATATTGTCAGTAACTTTGATGTTTATTGGATTTCGTTTGCAGAGTATACCGTGTAAGGTCCTCTATCGTACCAAATAAGAGAAGCAGATGTCGAATTGCTGCGACCTTTGCAAAGGTTCAGCTTCGACAGAGCCACCTTCACTTTGATCACTATATACCTCGTTCAGTAACCTCACGACAGACTTCGTCTCCGTACTTACCGCACTGCGCTGTTATTTGGTACATCCACCTGTATTAACATTTCTTTTAAGTTAATTTTTAAGCTATATCGAGAACTATATCAGCGTATAAAATAGTTGATATATTTTTATTGTTATTTTTTTCTTAAGCTACCTAAAAGCAATGTATTTTACAAACAAAACAGGAGAACAATAATTATTATGTAAGTGTAACCGTTAGTGAATTTAAGTGTGCTATTTTCCATTCCATAAGTCAACGATATCAATGTTCTTTGTAATACTTATGTTCGGGTTTTAAAAGATGTTATTATTGTATAAATTAATTATACTAAACCTTATGTGATTGAAATGCAATGTTTAGAAGTATTTTATTCTTTATTTTTTACCATTAATAATAGTTAGTAGAGATCTATTTGAGAGTCTAATGTATCAATTATTTGTAAAGTTGGCTGTAACTAATTAGAGGTTACAATAAGTAGATATTTTAATATAAAAACATTTGGAGAAAGTTTTATGTAGATGACAAATAGTTGTTTTGATCATTATGTGAAGTGTTGTATGCAGTATGGTATTGTATTCGGTATTACGTATATCGTATAGTAAGGTATGGCGTCGCATGCGTACGGTGCGCCCGAGTCGACACGCTAGTGTACGCACAAAGACGAAGCGGAGAAGCGCGTTTATCGACTCGGAAGCACGGTAAGTATCGATACCCACTTGCACAGCACTGCTAGGTTAATTCAGTTATCGCGTAAGGATATTTTTCTTACATTTCATAAGAGTAATGTTTAGAATAGGCAATAATGTTAAACAAAAGTCCCTATGTAATCGAACTGACGACAGAAACGCATGTTATATTTGTGGCCTCTTTATGGATAAGATCTAAGTTACATGTTAAAGAAAATTAATTTTGCTATGCACAGAAATGATACTCAATTAATTGCCAAAAAGTTATATGTATATTCATAGTTCAACAATATTTCTTTTGGGCATATTTACTTTGAATTTATGCAAAACTTAGATTATGAATAAGTAGGTTGTAGATTATGTGTAGAGTGGATGCATATATTATAATATATCTATATATTTAAAGTAAGGCGAATTTGAGATGTATCAATTTCTTGTATTGTTCATAAGTTTAGATAATAAATGGGTTTAGCCATCTTCGGCTGGTTTGATATGTATGTTATCTGATTAATTGTAAAAAAAATAAAAAAAATATATAAATATAGTGTTTTATTTTTTCCAAATTCCATTCCTATCCCAAATATCTGTTGCTTGGAAGTTTTAGTTTTAGTTTACTTATTCAACATGAAATTTAGTTTGAGGATTGTCTAGGTTCTAGCTTACATTTAGTTTTTATCAGAAAGAAAAAGATAAAAGCAGAAGACATTATAAATCATTTCTATCATTTTTTTAATGAAAGGATTTCAACAGAATGTTAGCTCCTTTACTAATGAAACTTATGCGCCCGTTGATCTGGTGAGTAATTTTTTTGTTGGCAATTAAAGTTACACACCAGATAAACGGGTGCGTAAGTTTTATTAGTAAGGGGGTTAATGTGTAACCACTATAGGGTCATGGAGACAAGACTGTCGATTAGATGATGGTTTATAGACTGTTGTAAGCACTGGTTTTAAACTGTGTGTTGGATCTGGACCGTAGATTTAATCCAAACATAATAATAATGGGAAGATGGAAACAAGTTCCTCCAAGATTGCCTTTGTTTATAATAGAATATAGGATCTTTATTGCTGAAAGAATGAATATTGTTACTTGTTCGGTTGCGAATCATAATATATTGATAATGTCTTATCTGTCTTAGACATAGAGACCATAGTGTGTGTTACCCCAGCTAGAAAGTAGCACCTAGACTGATATGAGTGGGACAAATAATTAGTGCTTGATGTGCTGTAAATGTGCGCCGAATAAAAAATTGTGCATGTTGTCGTTTTGGAAGTAAACGGAAAACACATTTCTAGCTGGAGTAACGTTACCCCAGCAAGAAAAGTCTAAACTAATTATCGGAGAGTTAAAAATTATATATGAGCAGAGAACTTATATTTGTGCAAATTTGTGCGTCTTCAGGTTTTCGAGATATTGCGTTTCCTGCTGCGGTAACGTTTTGCAAAATCGTGTATCTCAAAGACTATTATATGTGCGCATGTGGAATAAACACGCACAAATATCTCTTGATTTGTGCGTATTTGTGACAAAATTATATTTAAAAAAAATTGTATACTTAGTTTTCAAGTAATCGCGGTTTTTCCAAAAATCAAAAAAAATAATCGTAGCGCCTAAATGAGAAAATATATAACGTCACCGAAAACTGTATTCGGTTCTTCTTAACGTGTTTATTTACCATAAAAAAAAATCAAAAGCATACATACATGCGTTTTTGAATAATATGAATTAAAGTCAAAAAACGGCGTTCTAACTTTGACGTGATTGCACAAATTACTGTCTCAACCTAAGATGTTTAGGTGTTAACAAAAAATTAGTGCGTTTAGTCAAATAATATGTAAGATAAATATCTAGTGTGAAATATTTCGCATTAAGTAAATATAAACAAAAATCGAAAGAGCAACGTAAACACTGGTTACCCGACCAAATTCGAATGACTACTTACAAAAAAGCGGCGTTTTCATACATACTGATGACCTTCTTTATTGAACGTATTATAACAGGTACAGTCACACTAATAACTAAACTATGACTAAATTTAGAGAAAGAGAGAGGGTAAAGTGTGATCAAATATCTGTCAAATGATATGTTTTGTATTTGGTATCTCCTTGGACCAATAGAAATTAAGACAGCAAATACAAAATACGTCATTTGACAGCTACTTAGTGTACACTTTAACCAGTGATTATCACTAAAAAGATATTGAATAGCCCGGTAGGACATTATCTTTATGGCGGCAGGAATAGGTAAGGGGGTATATCCCTGCCCGGGCTAGTAGCAAATACGGGCGAATTCTTGTTCTTCTAAACTTATCCATACTAATCCCTTTTTACCTATATTAATATTATGAAGTCTGTCTTTCTGTTGCTCTTTCAGGGCATAACCGCTGAACCGATTCATATGCCTACAATCAAGTATTCGAGTTCAAACATACTTTTTTTATTTAAATTCTCAAATGAATATAGTAGGGAATGAATTTTTTTATAAAAATCGTTACAATCCTTCGCTGACGAGATCGAGAGCAAGCAGCTGGTACAGCTCGGAATAAATGCGTTTCACATTTTCTAAATATAGGTAGTTGTATTATTGTAAAAGCTTACGCTGTATGACAGAGTTGGTAATTTTGTTGGGCACCCACTAGACTATCGCTATCGTCTTTCAATGAAAGTAATAGAAAGAGACAAAACACTTTGCTTTCAAATTAGAGTGTACACGACAATAATACAGACGTTTTTAATTTATTCCTCGAAAAACGTAGATTAAAAACATCAGAATTTGACATATCAGGACTAATCTGACGTGCCTATCTAAAATGTTTCATCTCTTTTGTTTTATTTGAAAAATATAGCATGCGTCTAGAATACCACCAGTATATAAATTAATAGGTATGTAAAACTTTTGGTAAATACTATGACAAACTTGAGATACATACCTACTAACCCCCTTTTCTACTAATAAAACTTACACGCCCGTTGATCTGGTGTGTAACTTCACTTGCCAACAAAAAGTGATGTTACACACGAGATGAACGGGCGCTCAAGTTTTATTAAAGTATCTTCACGCCCATATCCCCGAAGAAGTAGGCAGAGGCACAACCAGGGTACCCACGACTAGCCGAAGATACTAAGTCCCACAATGTGATAGGTGGTAAGCCTATCGCCAACCGGGCACATATCCTATCCCGAGCAGCATTTTTTTTATTAGAAAATTGGTAAAACCCAATTTTCTTTTGTTGCCCGACTCGGGATTCGAACCCAGGACCTCATGCAGTCAAGTCCAACCACTGAACCGCTTGACCACAGAGGCTATCAAGTTTTATTAATAGTTAGGGGGAAAAAGTATAAAAGTATACGTCAGAAAAATAATGATTAGCAAGTCTTAGCTTGTCTAAGTTCGTTGTATAATATGCAATTACTAATATTTTTTTATTTAGATAGTATATTCTCAGGATTCACCGCCATAGGGCCAGGCCACAACACTGCGTTGCGACGTCGTATCGTAAAAATCTACGACGCCGCACAACACACCGCGGAAATTTCCGATGTGCTGCCGCAACGTATAAATCTGCGATACGATAATGCGCTGCCGTTTAGTCGGTGTCGATACATATATGTCATGGCGAAATACTGATCTCCTTAATTTACTAACGTCATGTCCTTTAGGACAAAACTATATAACAATTCGAAGACAACATTTTAAAAACAGAAGCATGGAGGGGAAATATGTACAAGTTTATATTCAAATTTTGAGGTGTTAAATAGTGTTGCCAAAAATATAAACTCAGTAATTACTTATAGACATTTATATTTTTGTTAATTGCCAAATAAGACCTCCAATGTCACTATTAAAATAATTATAAAATTCGTTTTTGATTATATTAGCTCCTGCTCCACTTTACTTTAGTGTTTTGTGTAAAATTTGCAAACAATAATTTCTTCAAACGTATGTGCGCCATCTCGACTAAATACAATTTTCTATCTGTATTCATAGTATAGTAATAGTTGCACCCCCTTTTTATCAGTTTAGTTTTTCCTAATACGTCTTAACGCATGCAAAAGTAGAACACGCGCAGTGAGGTCCATATCTCATTAGAAACTAAACCGTTGGTTACCGTCTTGTCATCCGATTTCGTATTGGATGAAATTTTTGCGTTGCGACTTCGTATCGTATAACTGTGAGACGTCGTTTTTGCGATGCGACTTCGCAACGCAGTGTTGTGACCTGGCCCTTACTTATCCTTGACGTCATAATGACTTCAACACTCGATTGGCACTGTCGTGTTTCATATTAGGTTTAACATCCCGACCATAGTCCATAAGACAGCGAAGTAACTAACGGGTGATCCAAGTAGACATACTTTTTTCAATACCCTTTTTTTGACAGATCACGTGTGAGTCGTGTCATGCTGTCATGTAATTTTTGTTTAGTATTGCAAATTGTTTGGCATTTCGTAATGGAAAGACTTAAGCCTTCCCAAACGACATCGCTTCGCTCTATGGGCACTTGAAAAGTTCCAAGAAGATCCGACGTTTTTGACGCAAATTTTGTTCAGCGGTGAGGCCCATTTTTGGCTCAATGGGTATGTAAACAGCCAAAATTGCCGCATTTGGGACGAAGAGCAACCAGAAGAGATTCAAGAACTGCCACTTCATCCAGAAAAAAACAACGGTTTGGTGTGGTTTGTGGGCCGGTGGAATCATCGGTCCATATTTCTTTAAAAATGATGCCGGTAGAACGTAACCGTCAATGGTGACAGGTATCGTGCAATGGTAACCGATTATTTGATGCCTGAAATTGAAGCTCGTGATCTCGGCGACATTTGGTTTCAGCAAGACGATGCCACTTCCCACACATAGCATCAATCAATGGATTTATTAAGATAACACTTCGGTGACCACATAATTTCACGTTTTGGGCCGGTCGATTGGCCACCAAGCAGGGTTGCCATTGCTACGGAAATTGCCGTGTTCTACGGAAATTTTGCTAGAATTACTAAGATTCTACGGTCTACGGCATCGAAACCATGTAGCATAAACTACGGAAATTCGGAATGTCCTATCGGCCCAAGCCAAAAACTCCATGGGGTGTTCGTGTATCCGAACAAAAAATGGGAATCCCCTAACAACGATTCATAAATACTTTGCTTTGTTATTATTGGCGCTCACTAGTTTCGTTTAGTACAACGTTCGTGCTTCTTCGTCGTCGTTTAGTACGACTGTTCAGTTATGTGAATAATATTAAAACAAAGAAAATAAATAAATTGATCACATCTACAATAAACGGGCTATTGTTAACGAAAAAGTGAGTCAGTAATCATAGAAGGAGTGATTGTAGGAAATTTGTGCCAACTGAGGATATGTTACTCAAATCAAGAGATAAAAAGTACGAATTGTCTCAAAATGAAATTGATTAAATTGAAAGCATAAAAACATTATATGATTAAGACAATTTGTTTTGGTTAATATTTATAGATAAATATGTTGATTAAAAAAATATTTTCTCAATAAAATTCTTTGCTATGTTATTTCTTACAAACACGGCAATCGAAATTTCAACGCTGTCAACACTGCCACCAAGATCGTGTGATATCAAACCGTTAGACTTTTTCCTGTGGGGATATCTAAAGTCTAAACTTTATGAGGACAAACCCGTTTCGATTCAGGCCTTGGAGGAAAACATCACGCGTGTCATTCGCCAGTTACAGTCGAAATGCTCGAACGAATCATCGAAAATTGGACTCAACGGATGAACTACCTGCGACGTAGCAAAGGCCAACATTTGATAGACATAATCTTCAAAAAATAAATGCCAAAGAATGTAACATAAACATTCTCCATTAAATTTAAATTTTCTGTTTTTTTTCTTTAAAAAAGTAGGGAACCTCGAAATGGATCAAACATTGCTTTAAACGTCTCTGGCTTCGGTTGCCTTTTACCTTTAGATGAGCCGTGTGTATTTTAACCTAATTAAAAAAAGGAGAAGGTGATATGTTCGACTCCGCCGTATTTTTATTTTAACCGATTTATCCTTAATGTCTGAACCGATATTAAAAATTCTTTTTTAGCTCAAAGAGTGTACTTCCAAGGTCATCCCATTGCAACCAAATCTGGATCTGATGACGGAATTCCAGGAAAATGCTTCATTTATGCGTCATCGTAGATTATTGAAACATA
>NJDD01002423.1:150182-179120 GCA_002245505.1 Calephelis nemesis
GTTTCTGATTTATGACAAAAATGTAATTGTATACATTCGGAATTAGTAACTCTTTTTCATATTACACACACAAATTGAATCTAGCCCCAAAGTAAGCAAATTATATGCTTGTGTTATGGGTGTTAGTCAACGATACCAATACATATAAATACTTAAATAGATACCGGAATAAATTTAATAAGCATCCAGACTCGGAAATACAGACATCTTAATGTTCATCACACAAATGCCCCCATCGGGAATCGAACCCGAACCTCGTGGTTAGGCGTGTACCTGGAAATGCAGACATCTTAATATTCATAACACAAATGCCTGCCTCCGTCGGGAATCGAACCCGAGCTTCGCGGCGTGTACGTTAGCCACTCGACCAACGAGGCGGTAGTATTTTAAAAAAGAGTTTTGTTGACTGTGTCTCCGTTTTGGTTCGCGTGTGCAGAGTAAAATAGACCATTTGCTTCTCTGCCAGATGGTTCCTAAGAGGCAAGCACAGGTTAAATAGGTAGTAGAGTACTGTGCAGAAACTTGCCCGGTTACCCTCTATGTGTGTGCCAAATTTTATGAGAATCAGTTTAGCAATTTCTGCGTAAAGAAGTAACAAACAAATAAACATACAAACTTTCGTATTTTTAATATTAGTATGAAAAGAAAGCGGACAATCAGAGGGTTCTTAAGATAGTGACCGCCTCGTTGGTCGAGTGGCTAGCGTACACGCCTAACTACACCGACTAACCGCGATTTGTGTGATGAACATTTAGATGTCTGCATTTCCGGGTCTAGGTGTGTATTAAATTTATTCTAGTATCTATTTAAGTATTTCTATGTATTAGTATCGTTGACTAACACCCATAACACAAGCATATTATTTGCTTACTTTGGGGTTAGATTCAATTTGTGTAAGTTGTCCAGGGATATTTATTTATTTATTTATTTATTTATAGTAAGAGACAACCGTCACCTATGAAAAAATACATATCAATGGTTACATAGCCATGGTTTCACTTGTACAAAAATACCGGATATCCAATCCTCCATCATGAAACACTACAATGGCGATTACAGCGGAGCAGGAATATGTAAGGCTTAGATCTATTAATCATAACTACCATACTCTAAGTATAACTAACTTTATCTGCTGTTGATATAATCCAGTATTAAATTACCACCCAAGTGCGATGGGTCCGTCACATCTCAACATTGACAGATTTAATTAATACTGGTGGCTACCCATTCGTCGAAATTCGACAATAATAAAATTTTAAGATAGATATTTTAAGATAAAATTAAAAGTTATTCAATATAAATTGGTTTTGATAAGAACGCCATCTTCATTTATCAAGCCATACTGCTTTGTTTCCAAATTTTATGAATATTGTTTGTGCGCCATCTGTGATCTTTTATTGTTATCATCAAATACATTTGTGTGTATGTCAAATGCATTGTAGTGTGTATAATGTTTTATTTTTTAATTTAATGCACTTTATAAGCTTTATTATTGAAAACATTAGCATTCTGCACTTCTCCTACACATAAACTATAATTGTGCCAAATTTCATACCATGTATTTGATATTTTGCATCGTCGGCGCTTGATAAAACTTTCAAATATTCATATTTTTTAAAAAAGAAACTCTTGTACTGTTTTACGTATCACTCATAATTTATTACTTTTTAAAATATGAAAATTTCATACCCCTTACAAAAAAGGGGGTCCAAAGAAAATCTTCACATATTATGTTTTTTTACCTTTTTAGCAATTCTGTGCCAGTAGCCACTGCGTTGGCGTTAGCTGGAGCCCATGACTTCTGGACTGCGTAGATTTCACGTCGAGTCAGCCCTGAGATGGGGTTCACTTCATCAGGGTTCCCTCCCCACCAGAAATAACTGATCAAACCCCCCATTTTCGTGCCTGCAAATATAAATGAACTGTTTAGACTGATGATATTACTGTTTTGTATTGAAGATAACAAATTAGCTTCTCAATCTTGGGATCGGTTTGATTAATATAGGTCAACTATTTCGTATATATTTTAGTTGACCTCGTGCTATATTATTAATAAATATAGACTTTCAATCATCCATTTTATGAACAATACTTAGTTAAATATCAGTTCTAAGTATTGTTCACGAATTGGATGGATTGACTTATAGTCTGGTCGAGAAGTGAGTTTCCTGCGAAAAATAGTTCTTGTAATCGTAAAAATATGGTTGTTAGTAATTCGGATTAAGGTAAATAAGGGTTTCCCAAAGTATGGGTCGCCCCACCCACCGGTGGGTCGCAAAAGAATATTGAGTGGGCCCTAACTAAAGCATAACACAACACCCTACCGTTAACACACCACACCTCTAATTTTAATGTAGTTAGTAAGACTTATTTAAATAAATACATTATTAAAATTATAAAAAAATTGTTCAACCTTAGTCCTTTATTTATATTGGTTACAGTTAAATGTCTTAGAGGTGGGTCCCGAGTTTGGAAACTTTTTTTAGATGGGTCATAGCCCAAACAACTTTGGGAACCACTGCTCTAATCAATTAATACTTTTTTCTGAAATCAAATCAGTATCGCGGTCACTTTCATCTCGAAATATATACACCATCTTACGCTGTGCGATTTGAACATACGTTAACACATACACACAAACACATTAACACACACACACATACATACATATAAAACTTTATTTATAATGTACTTTTAGGCTAAGTTATTGTAACAAGTTACCGCGGTGGGGCACTACTGGTGACCTGTGACTCAGGTATATTTTTACCTAAAATAGGCACCAGACTCTCACAAAAATAGATTTGTACTACAACTTCAAAAATATTTGTGGATTATGTGAGACTGAACAATAAATAAATATTATTATTAATATTAATATTATATTTGCAAAATGTTCCCTTAGAAGTACATATTATTTTTATGCACAAAACCGTTCAAATGATGTAATGTTTTGCAATATTCTCAACTGGTCAAACAACAACTTTATCTTTTAATAAACAGATTGTATGAACGGAACTTGACTAAACAACATATTTGTTTCGCTATATACCTATGAAAAAAATGTTTATAAATATTTGAAAGTCATTTGAAGTCAACAGTAGGTTAAAAGCCCAAAATTACGTAGTTTTTATATATTCTTTGTCCTAAAAGATTTAATTGTCAAATAGATTATTTTACTGAAATTCCGGCAAAATACTGAGTCTGTTCAGCCTTCTGGAATATTAATAGTGTACATCAAAGAGTATATAAATACTACGTAATAAGAGACGGGACTTCCGTAGATACATAGCAAACCCGAACAAACTTAATTTTTTCATTTTTTCATTTGAAAGTTGCGTCAAACTGGTGTACATATTGTAACGATTTGGAGAATTTTTATTATTACTGCTATAACTTTCCTTTTTTTAGGTTAATTTGCCCCTTTTTGGGGCCGACTAAGACCTTTAGGCCATGCTGCCTTGTCTTCCGTATACATAAATAAATTCTTTTTAACAGTCATAAGTCAGTTTAGGTCATAAATCGTAGGTAAGTCATCTGTCTAAGTCATGTCAGGATATTGAGTAAAGCGGTGGTTTCGTTACTTAAGCTCATCACTCACTCTAAGTGCTACCACAAGTAATAAATCGGTCAGATATAAAAATAAATTACTATTTCCTCCATGTAAAGTTAATATTTATAAAAAAAATGCTTACGTAATGGCCATTAAAATAGAAATACTCCTGGACAAATCACACAAGTTGAATCTAACCCCAAAGTAAGCAAATTATATGCTTGTGTTATGGGTGTTAGTCAACGATACTATTACATATAAATACTTAAATAGATACCAGAATAAATTTAATAAACACCCAGACCCGGAAATGTAGACATCTAAATGTTCATCACACAAATGCCTGCCCCCGTCGGGAATCGAAACCGAGCCTCGCGGTTGGTCGATGTAGTTAGGCGAGTACGCTAGCCACTCGACCAACGAGACGGTCAAAATCTATAACAAATTACCACAAAGATTTAAGGAATTAGAATTTAAAAAAATTAAAATGAAATTAAGGACACGGTTACTTGAAAAGTGCTTCTATGACTTAAATGAATATTTAACTACATAATAACATTGTTTTTATTTTGGTAGATAAATTGATATTTATTTAATTGTAAATATTTTTTATGACTATTACATTGGACATTATTTTTTATTATTTTATTGCAATTGGAAATTAATATATTAATCATGACTTAAATATACTAGTAAATGTAACTAATTAAAACGTAGAACTTTTTATTTAATGACAGAATAATTTTATATACAGTACATAATAATGAATAGTATGAGTGGTTCAAAATATTTGCATGCCAACTATTTGGTAAAATAGAATTAAGAGCTTGTTTTATATTTAAGATCTTCATTACCCTATTTGAGCAAATAAATGTTATTAATATCATCTATGAGATTTGGCGGCAGAAAGCAAATTCACGATACACTAATTTCTTCATGATTATTTCATTTGTGCACTTTCACTGAACAAAATTAAACTAATTTCCACCTAAATTAACTAGTTGTACTCATAATTTACACTAAATTCAATAATTGTGAAAAAATTACGACCATCTTCATTCGCGATGGCGCCAAAACTCCAACGTTTCTTTTTCTTTCTTGAGGGTTTGGCATTCACGTCAGCATTTTACCATTAGTCAATTAGAAATTTGCATCAATTTTACCAACATCGGGATTCAATTATAATTAGTCATAAGCCGTCATTAAGTCATGTTAGAGTTTTGGGTAAAGCGGTGGCCTCATTATTTAAGCTTATATAGTGAGATTTGGCGGCAACGAGGAAATACACGCTATGCTGATTTCTTCATGATTATTTCATTTGTGTACTTTCACTGAACAAAATTGTACAAAATGCCATCAAAATTGACTAATTTCACTAAATATATACACGAAATTCCATAATTATGAAAAAACTTCGACCACCTTTTCTCTCGATGGCGCCAAAACTGACTTGTATTTTGTAATATTTTTAATTAGTCAATATTTAAACCAGTGTAATCTTAACTATTCTCGTTTGCAGTTTTTCAATATAAAATTTGTCGACAATGCAGATGCAGGCCAAGGCAGACAAAAAAGTTTTGTAGGTATAGCTGTGACCTATACCTACAAAACCTCAAAGAGTTTCAAAATAGAAAAATGATATCGTAGTACATATTACTTTATCATTTGTGATAATCTTTGGTGATAATATCGACTTCCATGAATGAAGTCGTGATCCTCCTTTGTACTAAAATGTATTTTATTTAGAAAATAATTTAGAATAATTTAGAAAATACAATTAAGTAATTACTAATTTAATAAGTTTTGTGCATAATTTAGTATTATTTATGCTTATTGGACTAATGGTAAATTTGGTCTCTCAACTAATGAACATGAACAAAACGTTTAAAAATATGTAGAGTCTTATCTCTAAGGAAAAAAATAGAATTACTTTTTAAAACAAGCAGTTTAATTTAGTTTGCAAAAAAATACAATCTAAGCATAGTATTATTAAATAAAAATATTAGTTTACATTTACAATTTCAGAAATCACGGATTATGATATATAAAACAGTTCATAGCATACATGGTATATAATAATACAGTTCTACTCCCAACACCTTATACTCACCCGAAACTGCAATCAAAAAAGAGATATAATTTTTACAAGACTAAATTATTTTACAACCACAACTGTTTCATTCAGACGTCGCTACCATGCACCATGCCACTAACACAATAAACTTAAGGCTGCCTTTTTGGCGCTACTTATAAAAATAATAATTTAATTAACACTCGTATTTACAATAACTAACTGTGGATATTATCTCTAATATTACTGATATAAGTGTCATCTTGTGACTTCCTTATCATATGGAAACCTATAATAAACAAACACTTATTATTTTAAGCTCTAAATGATAATTGAAGTGAATTATGTATATAATTGTATATTTAGTGCCTTACGGGGTAGGCAGAGAGTATAGAGTGCAAAATATCATTATCCTGGCAAACGTGCCTAGCTTCCACCACATTTATTACCTTTTTCATATAAACACTGTCGCCTCTGTGGTCTAGCGGTCCAAGATTGGACTTGACTTCATGAGGTCCCGGGTTCAAATCCCGGATCGGGCAACTGTAAGAAAATGCGGTATTTCCAATTTTCTAAAAAAAATGTTGCTCGGTATTGAATCTGTGCCCGTTTGGCGTTAGGCTTGCTAACTATCACATTGTGGGACTTAGTGTCTTCGGCTGTTCCTAGGTGCCCTGGTTGTGCCGCTGCCTAACACTTCGGAGATATACACGCCGGTTTCGGAGACTCTTGACACCACCTCTGAATAACACCCGAGCGATTGGACTGTTGAATCTCAATCTAGGTCTACCCTGGTACCTTCATCCATCCTAAACGAACGATAAAAATTTGAGAATAGCCTACACGCCTGAAGACACTAAACACGCCTAACTCTATAAATCAAGCGCGAGGCCTGGGTTCGATTCCCGATTGGGGCATGACGAATATAGATGTATCTCTTTAATGTCTATGTTTAAGTATTTCTATGTATTAATGTCGTTGACTAACATCCATAACACAAGCATGTAATTTGCTTACTTTGCGGTAAGGTTTTGTGTGATTAGTCTAGAGATATTTATTTATTATTTACATATTCATTATTTTTACTTTATATTAACTACACTGACCGACAGCGAGGCTTGGGTTCGATTCCCGACGGGGCAGACCTTTGTGTGATTTGGATGTCTGTACTTCGGGGTCTGGGTGTTTATTATATTTATTCTGGTATCTATTTAAGTATTTCTATGAAATACATTCGTTGACTGACACCCATAACACAAGCATATAATTTGCTTACTTTGGGGTTAGATTCAATTTGTGTGACTTGTCCGGGGATATTTATTTATTTATTTATAAATAAATATTCCTGGACAAGTTATAATAACCTAATACATAGAAATACTTAAATAGATACCAGAATAAATATAATAAACACCCAGACCCGGAAATGCAGACATCTAAATGTTCATCACACAAGTGCCTGCCCCATCGGGAATCGAACCCGAGCCTCGCGGTTGGTACATCGTTAGGCGTGAACGCTAGCCACTCGACCAACGAGGAGGTCATAGCGGTAATTTATATTAATTTACTTACTAGCTGTTGCCCGCGTGGTCCCACAGGAACATTTTGTCCTGATAAAAACTACCCTATGTGGTAATTCAAGTTACCCTCTATGTGTTTGCCCAAATTTCATGAAAATCGGTTAAGCTGTTTTTGCGTGAAGGAGTAACAAACAACATCCACCCGACTCCGCAGCCTTTCGACATAAGGTTCTTGGTTTAGACATGAGCTTCTTGCTCTCGACAAAAAAAAAACTGGAAATGTCAAATGTACGATTGACATTTCACACGAGTTGCCAGTATCGATTCATAATTTTCGTAACTTAATTTACTTACTAAAAAGGAACCTACCAATTGCCCAAGGGATATTTATTTCATTTCATTATTGTCTTTTCGTTTTCGCATTTAACCGAAATAAACACTATGATGATATTGACTATTATAAAATGGTCTAAAAAGAGTTTGTTTTGGGAAACTGGCATAGTTAATGGTCCGACAAGTGTGTGGTATTCCACGGGCGAATGAGTTTGCTCAAACACTACGACCGCGACCTCGGACCAGCAAATATTTGACCGGGCACTTGAATAAAGAGTTTACTCGGGACGACACATTGGGCAAACTACTATAAACTTCAAATTTTATTGAAAAAGCTTAACCAATTCGAAAGAGGAAGTCTGTCTATTTCTTTTTACGTTTGTAATGCGATTGAAATTGAAAATCGTTTATTTCACAATGGGTACTCGTAATGCGTCTATACCAGCGGTCGGTTACCTTTTTGCAGGCAAGGGCCACAAGGCTGCAAAATAAACTAAAGGTGGGCCACACCTGTAATATTAGCCTTAGAATCCAAATATTCCCACGTATAATCACATCCCATAAATAATAATAATAATTGTTTATTTGCCAAAAATGTGGTACTTGCAGTAAGTTGTTACATATTGTTATGGTCCTGCACATTTTGTCATAATATGACATGCAAATTTATAACATTGCTGCACAGCACTTTATGAGCAATCATCTTGTAAGTGATGGCCTGTATTTTAACCAGTACCTGCCTCTTACGTACTGCCTGGCAGAGAAGCGGATGGCCTATTAGCGGACCCGGACCAATACGGGGAATAATATCCTATTCATCCTGTAAAGATGTTCAACCTCCATCACATCCATCCATTGACCGCCTCGTTGGTCGAGTGGCTAGCGTACTCGCCTAACTGCATCGACGAATCGCGAGGCTCGGGTTCGATTCCCAACGGGGGCAGGCATTTGTGTGATGAACATTTAGATGTCTGCATTTCCGGGTCTGGGTGTTTATTAAATGTATTCTGGTATTTATTTAAGTATTTCTATGTAATAGTATCGTTGACTAACACCCATAACACAAGCATATAATTTGTTTACAATTTGTGTGATTTGTCCAGCGATATTTATTTATTATTTACCAATTTAAAACCAGACCCGGAACCAGACCCGGAAATGTAGACATTTATATACCATATCATTTTAAATATGTATACCTGAAACCTTCTTAATCGGTTGAGCTTAGCTATTTTAAAATGAGTTTCGTAATTTCTGAACAAACACATTACATTGTAAGTTAAATGAAAGCTTCTAATAATTAATTAACATCGTTGGACTAAATACAGCAGATGTGTAATTATTGGCCGACTCGTAAAAAAACATAACCCTGTCCCATATGTCACATTTGCCCTACATTTCATAATGATTTTAAGAACATACGTAGTCTAGCGATGTAGAGTTGGACTTAACTTAATTAGGTCCCAGTTTCCATTCCTGGGCCGGGCAACTTGAAAAAAATGTTATTTTCATTTTTTTTTAATAAAAACAACATTGCTCGGGATTGGCTATGTGTTCGGTAAGCAACGGGCTTGCCACTTATCACATTTCCTGGTTGTTCCCCTGCCTTCCTGTTAGGGGATGTGGGCGTGAAGGTATTTTTAGTTTACTTTGATATAAGAAACTGATACCAGTGACCCTAAAATATATAAATCCGAAGAATACGTTGAATCCTACAGTACGCTTAGATTGTGTTTTTTGTTTTTAAACATAGTAAACACGTAGTCTGCTCTCCTGATGGTAAGAGACAATCGTCGCATCTAGGCTGTATATGTATTTCTTATACCCACACATTGTAGTCTGTGACATGGAACACGGTAATGGCGTACACTGTCGGTATGTCGGAATAAGTAAGACGGGAGGCACTTCCGGTTGCTACCCCAATCACGGAGGCCAGCAGTAGCATTTAACTTAAAATGCTAAGCCCACATTTCTTTTTAACCCGGCAGAAAGATAATGTGATATGCACAGACTTTTATAAACTTTTTGAAGTGAAAACTTCTTTAGCGGCGTTGCGAACTTTTTTTGGAATCGGTAAAACTTTCTGAACTCGCGTCAGAAAACTAAAATAAAACGTAGATTCATTGCTGTTTTTGTATTGCTTAGATATTTCCGAATAGTATTGAGTGCGCAATGGATAATACGTCGCAATATACCTACCATTACATTCTTACAGGTAGCAGATACGTATAATATCAACAGACATTGCTCTATTTGTTCCATCTTTCATACTGATAATTAAAGCAGTTTGTGCAAAATAATTATTCCCTAACCATTCCAAAATATCAAAAATGTACAACGTTAATATTCAAGTTTTCACTTCTGCCGGTACTCTCAGAGTGCAACCCGTACGTTAATAACACCGGCACAAAAAAAATAAGTAGAATGTGCATTTGACCGGACCTACCTACAGGTACGTATTTTGGTCCGCTGAATCCGAATTTGAGGTCAGTTTGACCCCTTCACCCTCAAGTTTCGAGAAAACTAAGAAAAACTGTAAAATGATGAAAATCGGCAATTTTAACGATAAAAAAATTGTTTGGAACTAAACTAAGCGCAATTTTCACGTATTTCGATCCGCTGAATATGAATTGAAACTTTATTGAGGCCACGAGACAATTTAAACGTAAAAAAATCACACAAAACTCTCGAAAATTCTGAAAAAATATAGTTTTCATGAAAAAAACCTTCTTCTGGTCCAATTCAGATAAAATTTTATATCTTTTGATGTCTTTAATTCGCATCTTAACTTTTTTTGTCTCATCACCCTCTAAAGCTGAAAAAATTATAAAAAAAAAACCGTAAAAATGACCATTTATAACAGAAAAAAATTGATGGAACATGATTTAATGCCTAAAATAAATACTCTATAATGAAATAACTTGAAATCTGTGTAAAACACAAGATATAAAAAGATAGAAAGAAATGATTTTCACGAATGCTAAACTTTGCTTCGTTTCTATCGCACTCTTTTATCCTGAAATGATCTTCGTAGTGGATTCCTCTTTCGTTTACGATTTTCTTCGGGTATTTCTCTTTTTAACATCCAACATGGAAATCACGCTTAATTTAGTTCCAAAAATTTTTTGAATCATTAAAACTGCCGATTTTCATAATTTTTACGGTTTTTCGAAGTTTTCTCGAAATTTGAGGGTGTAGGAGTCAAACTGACCTTGAATTCGGATTCAGCGGACCAAAATACGTACCCGTAAGTAGGTCCGGTCAAATGCACTTTCTACTTATTTTTTTTTGTGTGCCGGTGTAACTATTTGCACCAACAGGGTAACCTCTGAGTCAAACATTAAGTTTGACTGTTTGTTTGTATTTCACTTCTGTTAACATAGTGGTGGGTGGTAGCTAAGTCATATTCTCTACGTTACACCATACAGACTGAATAATGCATGCCTGCATGTGGCAGGTCTGCAAGGAACTCTCCAAGGACTTGGCGTGAAGATCAGTAATCAACTAAATCATAACATGTTATTTGTAACCAAATCGCGAGTTAAATAAACTTTCGATGTCAGAAAAGTTGGTAAACAAGGGCATTTTTTGTATTGATAGATGACTTTTAAATTTTTTATTGTATTAACAAATGAATGTAATAATGTAGCAGACAAATCAAAATTAATGGAGGTGTATAATATGGGTGCTTTTTTGCCTTTACGAGTTCATTGACAACCCTATTTTTTTTTATTTTACAGTCAACAAACTATATGCAAATCAACAGCCTGTATGAGCATAGGTTAAAGGGTCATTACCAACAAGATCAGAGTACCATGCTGTAATTTACTCGAGTACCACCGCCGTATCTATTCCTGCTGCCATTATGGCAGTGTCATGTTCTGAAACGGAGGGATGAGAAGCCGGTAGACTCGCACAATTGAACTCACGCCTGGACGCCAGGGACGCACCTACACCATCAATGGTGTCTATAACCCACAATCATCTCTTACAATTAGGAGATAGTAATTCTGGGATAGGGTTTTGAATAAAAATTGTGTAAATCCGGTAAGTGGTTCAATATGTTAAATTTTAAAAATTGGTGGCAACCCTTGATCCGTCATTCTTGCGTTTCTTATTGACGGCTAATATTAATAACCTATCTAAATATATAGATAGGCCTTCTAAAGTTTTGTTGCTAAGATATTTTCTTCATCATTGAAAAATAACAGTGCTTTTGTGGCAACTTATCTAAAATAGCACGATCTCTTAACTTCGATAGATTTTTTAAACACACATACATACATATCTTCACGCCAAGTCCCTTACGGGGTAGGCAGAGAGTATCGAGTGCCAGGCCTCACGATCCTGACAAACCTGTCTTGCTTCCTTCACATTCATTACCCTTTTCACACAAACACGCCGGTTTCGGAGACTCTTGACACCACCCTCGGATAGTATCCGATTGATCTGATCGTGAAATGTCAGCCTTGGTCTCCCCGGGTACCTACATCCATCCAAATTCGCATGTATATCCGCTTTTTCAATCTTTCATCTGTCATTCTTTCCACATGACCGAACCAGCGGAGCATGCCGTTTCGCATTTTAACACCAACACTTTCTTTCAATCCCACTCTTTCTCGAATCTCACTATAACGAATGCGGTCAGCGAGCGTTACACCACAGATTTTCCGTAGTGCTCTCATTTCGACCGCATTTATCCTATAGATTTTTAATATTGGTCATAAGCGTATTGGGAGTTAACACCTTTGTTACTACAACTTCATCTTCAAGAACCATTATTGCGACTCTGTGAAGGTTCTAAGAAAAGAAAAGAAAAGAAAATATATTTATTTGCGGAATATATATTATTATATATTATTTATTTGCTGAAGTTGTTACAAAATTATTTAAGCTTTTCAACATATTCTACCATATTGTGGTGTGCAAATATTTAAATATTTTTAAAAATGATTTAATTATATACACATTGTTTTAATATTCATACAACAAATAGTTTTATTCTTATTACAATTTCAATTATAAATTAGAAACAATTTTAAAATGTTAATAAATTTAACCCTGTCTACCGTAAACTAATATATCTATCTAATCAAATTATATTAAAACTTTTTACGGAAATTATCACATAAATTATTAAAATCAGGGTTTTTTTAATTATTTTATTCTTATCAATTATATTTTAACCGTCCCTGCCGTAGGGATTTTCAAAATTTAAAATTTTGGTTTATATGTATTGTTAACATAATCTCCTTATATATAAAACACAATTGCTGTTCGTTAGTCTTGCTAAAACTCGAAAACAGCAGGACCGATTTAGTTAATTTTAGTCTTAAATTAAATATGGAAGTCCAGGGAAGGTTTAAAAGGTAAGAAAAAGGGAAAAACTTGCGAGAAAACTAGGAAAACAACATTTTTAGTTTTCCTATATAAACAGAGTGGAACGAAATTCAATAGGATAGCTAGTACAAATAATAAATCTTTATTTTTTCTCCCAAGTTACAATCTTATACAAAAAATAGTTAACTAAAATTCATAGTATTTGTACATGGCGACAGGAGACCAAACTAAGTAGGCTCAGTAATATGGACCTCCTGGTCATACAATATGACGTATATCATTGTGATTTGTGTGCACTGTAATAGCAATATCATTAAACTTAGTCGTTTTAAAATTTTAAGTCAATCTTTTGAGATTAAATGGTTCAGAATTCATTTAATTTTTTCCTCCAACAAACTAGTCCATTACAAGACAAGTCCATTACAAATTTGAAAACACTTATTTAAATTAAATAAATAAATATCCCTGGACAAATTACACAAAAAAAACCTGAATCTAACTTCAACCAATGCGAACTATATCTGTTTGTGTTGTGAGTGAAAGTATTAATACTTATATCGAAATATTTAAATGGATACTGAGACAAAACGATTAAAAGATAGATCTAGACGTTCATCATAATATATAACCATATCGTAATACCGCCTTGTTGGTCTAGTGGCTAGCGTACTCGCTTAACTAAAACCGCCCAATCGCGAGGCTCGGCTTCACAATTCGACGGGGACAGGCATTTGTGTGATAAACATTTAGATGTCTGCATTTCTGTGTCTGGGTGTTTATGGTATTTATTCTGGGTATCCAGGGATACGTTCCTAATCCCTACCCCCGTTGAGAATCAGTTTTTCGACTCAACCAACGAGTGAGGTAGTCACCATCAATTAAAGGTTTAAATTTTATTTTCAGAGTTTTATATCAACTAGTGGTCGCCCATTGGTCGAAATTCGACCATAACAATTTTTAATATCTTGTTGATAAGAACGCCATCTTTATTTCTCAAAACCAACTACTTTGTTTCAAAACTGTATGATTATAGCTTGTGCGCTATCTGTGATCTTTTATCGATATCATCCATATATTTGTTATAGTATATTTGTTATGTGTTTCAAATGCATGGTATTACGTGAGATGTTTTGATTTTTGAATTAATGTACTTTATAAACATTATCATTAAAAATATTAGCGTTCTGCACTTCTCCTACACATACACTTTAAGTTTGCCAAACTTTATGCTCCTGAGTACACGCAATTTTCGTAAAAAGGGGTCCAAAGTTTTGGCATCACTTATTTATTAATACAGGCAGAGTGCTACATAAACTAAGTACTAAAATAACTATTAGAAGATACAAAGCGTAAACTAGTTTTATAGTTATTTAAAAAGAAGTAATGTTTAATTCAGCGAGGTTAATCAGAGAATCAATTACATTAGTGTCTTCCGTTTATGAAGTTCCTTCTACGTGTTTGTTTTATAGAGGAGTATGTCGCGAGAATACTAAGGCAGACAAGTAGTTTGCAGACGATTCGCCTATATTAGTAACTCCGTTTTAACTCTACTTGTTGGGACGTCAGTGCTCATCATTGTTGTCTTCTAGTTTCGAGGTAAATAACTGATAACCTTTTTAAAACCTAACCTTCAGGTGTGGCAAAGTATTCCAAAGCTATGGCTCCGATAAGATGTAATTTTAAGATAACGTAAGTGAGACATAGACAGCATAGATGATATGTGCATCTTTAGGTTAAAAGTATCTTCACACCCATATCCTGAAAGTGGTAGGCAGAGGCACAACCAGGATACCGACGATTAGCCGAAGACACTAATGCCCGATTTCACCAAGAGCCCCTATACTTTAGGGGACCTTTTAACGTTACTTACGGGACTGTTTCAATATAAAACCGTCCCCTAAAACACGTTAAAAGGTCCCCTAAATATAGGGGCTCTTGGTGAAATCGGGCATTAGTCCCACAATGTGATAGGTGGCAAGCCTATCGCCAACCGGGCAGGCAACGTTCGTTTTCGATAGAAAATTGAAAACAAGCTTTTTCTATTCGTTGCCCGACCCGGGAATCGAACCCGGATACTCAAGAAGTCAAGTACGACTCCGGACCGCTAAACCACCGTTAGGTTAGGTACGGTTATCTTCGGGGCGCCAGAAGATACGGCGTCCCACACGCTGGGAGAGTGCGTCGCCTTCGAGCAACAGCGGCGTACTCTCTCAGCGATCGTAGGAGAGGACCTCTCGCTGCCGAGCGTAGTCAACGCCATGCTCGGTAGTGACAGGTCCTGGCAGGCGGTGGTCTCCTTTTGCGAAGACGTAATGACGCAAAAGTAGAGAGCGGGAGGACGATCCCAACACGGGCCCGCTCCGGCGCAGGCGGACCGGGGGCGCGAGAAGGCGGTTCATCCGCCCTCAGAGTGCTTCCGATGCGGGGCTGCCGGGGGGAGTCGGGGGACTTCCTCTGGCCAGCACGGCCTCGCACGCCTGGGGGGCGACTCCAGTGGCCGGAGTCGCTCCTCTTTTAGCGCGGAGGGAGGCCCGGTAAAGACCGGGCCGTAGCCGCGGAGCGAGATGGTGAATGCCAACGCGACCCCATCTCGCTCCTAGCCGGGCGGCACGAAGGTCATAGTGTGGTTTTTAGTCGGTTCGAGTCCGACATAACCCGTTGTTCTTCCCCGAGAGCAGCGGGTATCCGGGGGGATTTTCCACACTTTAAAAAAAAAAAATGGTTGGGATCTTAGGCAACGTGTGCAAGCAGTTTACCAGTAACCCTGCACCATGGAATACAAAAATAACGGGCACTAACTCTATAGCGACGGGCGTAAATGTGGTACCAAACCGGTCGACTACTCTAAAACAGATAGTTACAGTAAAGTAGATAGTTACAGTAAAAAAGATAGTTACAGTAAAATAGATAGTTACAGTAAAATGGACAGTTACAGGACACATTAGTGCACAAATTGAAACTTCTTAGTAGAGTCAACAACTCGACAAGGTTCGATCAATCCCTTCACCTACACCTTACGCTAAAACTTCAACATTCCACGATCAAATCTCTCGGATGTTATCCAAGGGTGGTGTCAAGAGTCTCCGAAACCGGCGTGTTTGTATGGAAAATAATGAATGTAGAGAAAGCTAGGCAAGTTTATTTATGACATTGGAAGGCAAACAAGCAGACGGATTTCCTGATTGTAAGAAATTTATAGATGTAGGGGGCTGCCAGAATAAATTTGGCACTCGATGCTTTCTGCCTACCCCAAAAGAGACTTGGCGTGAAGATATGTATTTATGTAAAATTTAGCATTCCCCATTAGTTAAACATCAACTACTTGTTTAAGCACTTTTTAAGGCTCCGAAGATTCAAAATATGTATTATTTTTTTATAATTTTAATAATTACGTTGCAGATGATATACACATTTTGTAATGACTATATTTTCGATTTTATTAAGATATTTTAAATTCAACAACTTTCCCTGTGTTTACGATAAATTTTCATATTTTCTAAAGAAAGAAAAAAAATCGTTTAAGAACATTAATCACTTAATTATTTTTAAATAATTTTATCAAGATAACAAACAACTCACCTGATCGAAATTGTTAATATACATATATATAGTCCAGGATATACGTATATAACACAAGCATAGTCTTATATTCACTCCTTTCATATAAACTCATCACAAGAACAAATTGTATATTTAACTTAGCATTTTTTTATTTCTAAATTTAAAAATAAATGAGATGTATCCAAAAAACACTATTTTAAAAAGTCCATTTCTTTATACTTAGAACTACAAACGGGAGAAAAGTACAGAAACTCTTAAACACACTTATTTGTTCCAACACAGGTTATTCACTAAATATTATAGAGTACGTCTGGGCGTTTAATGAATTGTTTACAATATTTGTTGCGTGTTTTATTACTATTTCATTCATTGAGAACCTGATATTGAACTATGACCTTAGTTTTTTTGCTTGTGGTTGAGAGTTTTGCGCTAAAACTGGTTATACGTCGCTTATGTAAATGCATACGAGCTCTATGTTCTAATGTATGAGTGAGTGAGTGAATGAAAGAATGAATGAATGATCTCTTTATGGTGCACAATTAAACTTACAACAAAGTAAGTGCAATTAAGTTTAACAACAGCATCTAATAAATAAATATCCCTGGAAAACTCACACGAATTGGATCTAACCCCAAAGAAAGCAAATTATATGCTTGTGTTATGGGTATTAGTTAACAGTTCTAATACATAGAAATACCTTATATAGATAGCAGCATAAATTTAAGAAACACCCAGACCCGGAAATGCATACATCTAAATGTTCATCACACAAATGTCTGCCCCGTCAGGAATCAAACCCGAGCCTCGCGGTAAGTCGATGTAGTTAGGCGTATACGCTAGCCACTCGACCAACAAGGCGATCGAAGCATATGATTATAGTTTTTAGTACACAAAAGGCACTCGTAGCACCAAATAAAGTGATCTCTACCAGACAACCTTTTTGTCAGAGGAGACAATATAAACATAGGTTCAGTAGGTAAAGAGATTAAATATACAAAAACTGTAACATAAGATTAAAGTATTAATAATAACAGTAAGGAGAAAAACGAAAGTATAAATATAAAACTTAAATAAACAAGATTTACCATCTCAAATTAAGACACAACAATGTTACCTACATAATTTAAATAATATTTGACCGCCTCGTTGGTCGAGTGGCTAGCGTACTCGCCTAACTACATCGACCAACCGCGAGGCTCGGGTGCGATTCCCGACGGGGGCAGGCATTTGTGTGATGAACATTTAGATGTCTGCATTTCCGGGTCTGGGTGTTTATTAAATTTATTCTAGTATCTATTTAAGTATTTCTATGTACTAATGTCGTTGACTAACACCCATAACACAATCATATAATATGCTTACTTTGGGGTTAGATTCAATTTGTGTGATTTGTCCAGGGATATTTATTTATTATAATTTAAATATAAGTAAATACTATATCAACTACCAATAATAGCCCGGTGAAGTTGTAAAAACCTCGCGGTTAGCAAGAAATTAGCCATTCAAGAAAAAAACTGCCACAAACACAACTTTGGCTTTTCAAATAATGTACTTTTAATAACGTTTTAGAAGTAGTTAAAGCTTGTGCAAGTCTTGAAATTAGATTTTTTTTTATGTTATAGGAAGGCAAATAAGCAGACGGATTTCCTGATGGTAAGAATTTCACGCCGCCTAGAGACACCAAAGATGGTAATGGCGCGTTGCCAACCTGAGCTCAGGATGTTAGGCCTCGAGCAAAAGTTAGTTTACCGGTTATCTTAGCCGGAACCGGAACACGTCATGACGTTATGGCGGCAACAATAGGTAAGGCGGTGGTACCAATCCGGCGAGTCGCTGCTAAACTCTACCACCTAGTCAGATGTTACGGTGTTAGTGATGATAAGCATATGCTCGCCTTTTACGAGATGCCTGGCAAGAAAGGCAGATGATCTATTCTGCAAAGGAGCCCAGACCAACACGGGGAAAAAATGAAATGAAAAATGAAAATGAAAATGATTTATTTGCGGAATATGTGTGTTAAAAAGTTGTTATAAAGATATTTAAGAATACAACATATTCTGCCACATTGGGGTCTGCAAATATTTAATTAAATTTAAAGAAGTTATATTTTAATAAAATATTCATTCAAATCGCAACACTTATTTATATTTTTAATAAACATTTCGTAAACATAAGCTTTATAATTTATTATAAATAAATTAAAAGGTAGATTAATTTTTCGTTCTATGTACCGTACATTATCACCGTTTCCAAACGTCGGGAGAAGACACGGCGAAACAAACTCCCTGGCAACCATGATTTTATTTTATATTTTATTATTGTTTATTTATTTATTAATTTAAGGTATAGTTCATATTATAAATATGATTTATACCTTAAATTAGGTTTAAATTTGTTAATATATATATTTTATATATTTATGCTTGTCAGCAAGAAAATCTTTTACATTATAATATGTCTTATACTAGTTGGTAAACTTCTACGTGCAAGAGTAAGCTTTTTTTATGAGAGAAAGCAGCAAACATACGGTTCTTTTAATGGTATGGGACAACCGTGCCCTACAGATATTACGTGTAGGTCACTGTCATGTGACGGGTAGTTAGGCCTATTCAACTCTACCCTTCGGACCGGAACATAACACTGCCACTATAGTGGCAGCCGGTGGATCCTTACCCGCAAAAGTTGTCCCATACCTGTAGTTGTATTGTTGGTTCGTAAAAAACGAGCATAGAAGACATATTTCAATACTAGCTGACCCAGCAAACTTCGTATCGCTTGACATTAATGCTTCGACAGTAGCGCAGTCTGTCGGATCCGATGTGAAACATTCCAAAATCAACAACGACTTATTATTAAAAAAAATATTAAAAAAACATTTTCCAGGAGACCAAATTGTGAATCTAAACCATTCTCGAATTCCCTTGAACACGCACAAAAACTTTCATCAACATCGGTCCAGCCGTCTAGAAGGAGTTCAGTGACATACACACTCATAGAAGAATTATATATATATAAAGATTTCACCTATGCTCGTCTTTTACGAACTGCCAGAAAGTGAGGCACATTATTTTTCTAGACATATTATTCTAGATTTGGACCTGGACCAACTCCAAAAATAATTCAACAACTTGTTTGACATTATACTAGTAACCTTCCGGAAAATGTCCTTGAAGGTTAGGTATTCTACTTCTCAGTCGTGGAGGTGATGTGAATATTAGTTTCTGAAATAAGTAACGAAACATACAAATCATATATTTTTACCAACGTGTAGAATTTGTGAAGTTCGGTCGGTAGAACTAGGCCTTGCAGATTCAGAAGCTTGGCTCTACATGAGATCTGGTATCTTTTTTAAAGGGCAAATCGTGGTTTGGCAAATAATGATTTCAGTTCTTTTTTCTAGGCAATCTTTTTACTATCTTTTTTCTTCTTTTTTGTAGTGTATCTCTTGCTCATCAGAAGTGCCGTGTTTATAGATCTTTCTCTGTCTATGCCTTTTTATTTTGATGGTTTATTGATTATAATGAGCTAAAATCAGGACATTTCGCTCCTAAGCGATTATATTAAATATAGCTGACTATTGCGTTTTATTGAAAAAAAAATGAAAATGAAAATATCTTTATTTTACAGATTACATTATTAACAATTACAATAAATATCTGTTGGTGGCCTCATTAGGCAAGCCTGTATCGAGGCAACCTTTATACCTGTTTGCAACTTAATTTAACTTAAACCTCGTTCACAGAACAGTTTACTTATTACAAATATATATTGTATTGTACATAAAATCAAAAGAAAAATATTCTAAAGAAGCTATATATGAGTATTATAATATACAAAAAAAATATATAATTAAGACGGTGTAATTAATAAACAGAAAGTTTTATTTTAATCTTCATAAGTTCCTCCGTGTCATCGTATGATAATGTCTGTAACCATTTGCAAACTATATTTTTCGCTTCACAAACATTTTTGTTTTTAATGTCACAGTATTTAGTTACCCTTTTGTATATGAACACATTTATAAAATCTCCAAAACGTTGAGCGAAATGAGTTTTATTAATATTAGGAGTAGGCATTCTATACACCCGGCGACTGATTTTTTTACTAGCAAAGTCTATATGTATAAGGTAAACACCTTGTAAATTGGTCACTCTAGAGCAGGGGTGGGCAAATTACGGCCCGCGGGCCGGATCCGGCCCTTGAGAGGTTTTAATCCGGCCCGCCGAGTGTTTTTTTGGAAAAAATATGAACCCCCTTAAAAAGACTATTAAAATTTGAACAATTAAGATACTAAATCGATACTTCAAACATATATGTATATTGCATATTTCATATGTTAAGACTTCATAAATAGATTTTATTTTAATAAAGGATTGTAAAATAAAATAAAAAATGCCTTATATTATCTTTATACAACGTTATATAATCGTAATATTTACTGCTATTTTTAGGTGTTTTGATAAACCGGCCCGCCTCAAGATTAATTATAATTTACTGGCCCACCACTTAATTTTTTTTTAACTTTCCGGCCCGCGGTCAAAAGGATTTGCTCACCCCTGCTCTAGAGAGTAACTACCATAAGCCTGCTGACTAGAGAAAATATGTAATTATCAATACGAGCATTATTTAAACTTAGACCTTGACTTTTATGTATAGTAAAAGCGTAAGCGACACCGATTGGAAATTGTTCATATCCAGTTTTAGGGGATGGGCACGGTAGTGTTTTTTGTATACTGAACTTTGTTTACATACCAAATTTCGGGTTTCTCGAATTTCAGAAAGTACCCTAACATTCTGAAGTCTCATTTTAAGGTATGCTAGTGAAAATTATAAGTTTATTTTGTGGTTGTGCCTCTGCCTAACTCTTCTGGGATATGGGCGTGAAGATGCTAGCTAGCTATTATCAACTAGCGGCCCTCCCTGCTTCACACGGTTATGAAATATACATATAAACATTCCACTTCAATAACTTTATCTATTAAAAAAACCGCATCACAATCTTTTTGGTAGTTTTAAAGTTTTAAGGGGCCATATACGCTAAAATACGTCAGCAATATAATGTTTTTTTCATACAAAGCAATCATGGATCTTAGTGACAAAAATACACAAGATTAACATGAATATGCTTTATAAGACTAGTTTTTCCAAAACACGATTCATTTCACTTTACTCGATAGAAAAAAATCAAAAAGTTAACCCTTTTTTGAAAGCAAAACCCAACTGTCCACTTCAATTATGAAAATATCGACACCAGATTTAACATGAACATAGATAAGTACTATACCTAAAAGATAAGTGCTTCAGTTTTTACACTTTTTTTCCAATTACTTTTATAGTGTCAAAAATAGTGATTTGTCGCTTAAGACGTTTACTTTAGAGCGCATTACTTCATAATAATCATGTAACGGGGGAGTGCGGCGATTGGCTTTTCTGGCTGACTGAGTATGGGGCCTTAAGCATACAAAAGAACATAGGGACGGAGGAAGCGACTTATCCCATATCAAACTGGGTCCCCTCGGGTACCTACATCCATTCACTTGCATTGTAAGTGTATCAGTGTTATAAATCTTTCTTTTTTTTACACCAACACTTTCGTTTTATCCTACTCTATCTCATTATTAAAACACTCACGAATGCGGGCAAAACAGCTGGTCTGGTGATGGAGCCTCAAGGAATTACCCCTGGAATTTTCCCCGTGTTGGTCCGGTCTCCTTCCTTTGTAGAATGAAACATTTGCCTTCTTGCCAGGCAGCTCATAAAAGGCGTGCATAGGTTTATCATCACTAACACCGTGACATCTGACTAGGTGGTAGAGTTTCGTAGCAACTCGCCCGGATTGGTACTTTACCTATTCCTGCCGCCATTACGTCAGTGTTTGCCGTTGACGTGTTCCATTTTGGAGGGTAAGGTAGCCGGTTAACTCACTTTTGCTCGAGGACTAACATCCCGGCCTCAGGTTGGCAACACACCATTACCATCTTCGGTGTTTCTAGGTGGCGTGAATTTCTTACCAACAGGAAATCTGTCTGCTTGTTTGCATTCCAATATCATAAAAAATGCCTACTGGTAAAACCATCGAGTTTAGGCTCATTCGATTCACATTTACTGGATCTATTCATATTTTCTGATGGCAATGGCTTGATGACAAGGACCTGATGAGTATAATGTGACATGGCTGATGGATCAGTTTTAAAGTTACGGTATTGGTGGTAATTTTGTTGCGCACTCGCTAAACTAATTTTAAGTTATTGCTGTCTTCTTTCAACGAAAGAAACAGAAAGAGACAAAACACTTTTAGCCCTGTCAAATTAGACCGTACACGTCATTTCTACAGACGTTTAAACTATTACTCGGAAAACGTCGATTAAAAACATCGCGATTTGACATGTTTGGACTGATCAGACGTGTCTAAAACGTTCCATCTCTTTTGTTTTTGTTTCATTTGAGAAAGATAGCATGCATCTAAAATAAGTTTAGTTTGTGAACAGCAGAATTACCACCATTATGTATCTTTGCAGTTCTTCTAAAGCGCATCATAGGAGAGAGGTGTTGTAAGTTTGACTTGATTGTGTGTGTATGTGCGTTTGTCTGTGACATCGTAGCTCTCAAATAATTGTAACGCGTTGTTTGAACCCCGACGCTAAATGAGGGTTTTTTTTTAACTCCTGACTGAAAACGGATGTATGTGTGTTTGTGGCAATGTTCGGACGGTTAGACAGAGGTCAACGCGGATACTTTTGTTTGAAAGTTGACGTAATCGAGATGAATTTTGCCTACGTTACAGGTTTTATCTGGGTTCACTGAAATTTTTTAATTTTAAGATTACGATAAAATATACCTTTCGAGTGGCAATCTTAGGTAGATTCTTTGGAACGAAATTAAAATTGCTCTGGTTTTTTTAACGCAAAAACGAATAATGAAAAAAATGTTGGTACTTATTAAGTTTTTTTTAAATTTCAATAGGCGGTGTCATAAATTTGCGTGTCTTTGTCTGTGTGTCTGTGCATTATAACTTTTGCCAGAATGGACTGATTTTGATACAGATTTTTATTGAATTTAAATTAAGCGAGATAGTTCTTAGCCACATTTCGTATAAATTTTGTCGGGGTTTATTGAAAAAAACTATTTTTTTTGGATTGCAAATTATCTTCAAAGTTTTGACGTAGTCATTTTTAGTTGGTATTAGGAGTCATAAATTAGTTTTTTATTGTATATATTTACAAGGTCTAAAAATGCGTCACGAATTTGCTAAAAGGTTACATAAATTTATGTGCGATTGCAAACTATTTTTGCTGCTTTTTTCACACTAAAATGGAATCGGAATTATAGCACAATATTTACTTATCACAGACCATAGTTACGTTGTTCTGCGTTATGGTATTCGAATTTCAATCAAAATGTGCTTTTTATGATTGGAAAAACACACTTCACTACATAATATAAAACAAACTCGTTTTCTCTGTCCCTTTGTATAATTAAATCTTTAAAAATACGCAATAGATTTTAAAGCGGTTATTTTAATAGATAAAGTGACTAAAGAGGTAGATTTATATGCATATATTATACCCGGACAAAGAAGTTTTTAAGGTTGTTTCATAGAGATAACTACCAAGCGATAAGACCATCTTTGACATTGTATTTTTTTATGCAAGAGGTTTGCGAACAAACACATGGCTTTCCTTGTGGTAAGAGATAGCCATGGCCTATATACACCATAGATATTACAGGTGCGTCGATGTTCTGTGGCCGGGATGTTAGGCCTATTGTGCAAGTCTACTAGTTACCTTCCAGGCCGGAACACGACCGAGTCATTATGGCAGCAGGAATAGGTAGGGTGGTGGATCCCTACCCGGGCAAGTAGCTGCGCAGCACTCTGCCACTAGTAAATCCATACCATAATCCTAAAATTAAACATTTGCAATGAACCCACGACAAAACCTTCATGAGATAAGATCCATCTCGATCACGTTAGCTTTTAAACAAAAAACCGCATGAAATCGGTTACTCCGTTCAAAAGTTACGATTCCAGAGAGAAATGCACACATATACACAAACTGTGACACATTAAAGTTATAATACCCCTCGCATTTCTTTGGGTGTTATAAATTGGGTGCCAATGTGACATTTTCAAATATTTTCAAATTTTATCATGTTTCAGAACTCAACCTTTAAATATTGCAACTCTACCTCACATTTTAAAAACTTATTTTTTATATTTTTTACACCCAACAATACACGGCATATTTTGTATGTAGTTATAGAATCTATTTTTTTTAATTTTATTGACTGATATCTCCGATGTTATTTGTGCGACCGTAATAAGATTATCAATTTAAGTTCAAATTGACACTTTTTTAAGTTACTGACAAAAAGACAAGATTTTAAAGAAATGGTTAAAAGTCACTTCATTTTTGCAAATATTTATCAAGGTGTACGGTAGATAGAACTAAAAACTAATCTACCTCTAAATTTATTTAAAATAAACTAGCTGCGCCCCGCGGTTTCACCCGAGTAAGTCCCAATCCCGCGGGAACTCCGGGATAAAAAGTAGCCTATATGTTATTCTGGGTCTTCAGCTACCTACATAAAAAATTTCATCGTAATCGGCTTTGTAGTTTTTGCGTGAAAGAGTAACAAACATCCATACATCCATACATACAAACTTTCGCATTTATAATATTAATAGGATTATGAAACTTATGTTTATAAATAAATAAAATGTTTATTAAAAATATAAATAAGTAATGCGATTTAAATGTACATTTTAATATAAATATGTAACTTCTTTAAACTTAATTAAATATTTGAACACCACAATGTGGTAGAATATGTTGTATTCTTAAATATCTTTGTAACAACTTTTTAACACACATATTCCGCAAATAAATAATTTTTATTTTCATTTTCAAGGAATTTTCTAAGCTTTACAATTTTATTTAATTAGGTATATGAAGGTATGTGTTATCTGTTTTGGAGTTCTTGTGCAATGGTTAGTATATACGAGGATAGAAAAACTTACAAGCGAATAGGGATGAAGTGTGTATACACTTATAAACAACCACTATTACATTTTTAATATATATCAAATGGGTACATAAAGGTAAATTTTTTGATTAAAATGAAATGAAATTTAATTATATTCTGTTAAAAGGTTGTTATAAAGATATCTAAGTATATCAAATTATTGTGTGCGAATATTTGATTACGATTATATTTATAGTAATAAAATATCTATTTACGTTTTTAATATATAAATCACAACACTTAGTTACACTTTGAAAAAGCTTCATATACACCACCACCACAGTTTCCAACCCTAGCCAGTCAATAGAAGAAAAGGCAAAACAAACTCCCCGTCAACCGGGCCTATTACCTATGTGCTTTCTACACCACCTTTTCCAAACCTAGCCAAACAGGAGAAGAAACAAGGAAACACATTCCTCGGCAACCATAATATACACCCCGACTTTTTAATCACCATCCAAATTTTAATATGTTGATCTTAAGTGAAAATAATTAAATACGTGTTTTTTCTTTTAGTATCCCTCAATACTAAAATATTAAGATATGACATCGCAAAGTCGTCTACAAAGTACCGTACCTACGCGCTGAGTGCTCTGACATGCTAGATAGCTACCTGCTAGATACCTATTTTTTTTTTCATAAATGGACTTATTTATACATAGATACTTTATGCCTAGAAAAAATTTGGATGGTGATAAAAAATCTTCTGTATCTTGCTGTATACCTATATAATGTTAATATATTTTATTATGTTTGATTTTAAATATAGATTTTTAATTGTTACAGTAATTGATGATTAAGTCGACGAGGTCACAACTACATATAGTTTTTTAATTGTGATAAAAAATGCGGCATCATATAACAAATAGAGCGACAACAAAATACGTACCCTACCAAAATAAATATCGTGTGCTGTTATCGTATTTCAACAATCACAATAAACTCACTCGCGTCTATCACACCCGGTGACAATTGCGACACTGATGATATTTTTGTGTTTATATAAACACATTTCTTTACGATAATTTAAAATTTCAAAAGTCAAGCCTTTATTCGTATTCATATACATCTCGAGCTTACTTTTTTGTAGTTTATTAGAAGTGATGAAATGTTGTTAAAAAAAATGGTTGCCTGTAAAGTCGGTTTTACGGGCGAAGATTTTACGTGACGTCTTTTTCTCGGTAGAATATTTATTGATATGAATATTATTAAAGAGTGTGAGAGAGACGCAAGGCGTTCGCGCTCCGGCGTGCCTCTCTCTCGTTCGGTGACTCACCGTAACGTTACCGGGCGTTACACTTTTTCATGAGTGACTCCGAGCCGCAACCTAATTTAAGACGTTGTCACGTCAAAAATTAAGGATAATTGGACGGACGAAACAACACTGGTAGTTTATCAGCCTAGTTTCCTGAGAAGAAGGTTTATTATGGATGTTTTTTCTGATCGTTATGATTTTTTACCTATTTCTGCCGCTAAAATGACAGTGCCCCTTTATAAAGAGTTAAGCATACGGTATATTTGCACGACGTTTGTAGAACCCTAGCCGAATCCATCTATCATTTTTTAGGTTATATTGAAAATTCATTTTTATGGGCTACAAATATTTTTTTGATTAAATCCAAACAAAATTATTTAACTTGTAATTTTCCGCCAAAAAATGTATACGTATTATGGTGTGATGAAACAGGAAAAACAGTGATGTGTGTTGAGCGAAGCTGTGAGGTCTTTGGCTTTAGGCAAGTCCAATTCATTTATAACGCACTGTTTTTCTTGTTTAGTCAAGCCAGAATACATTTTTTTGGCAGAACATTGCAAAGTAAATAATTTTGTTTGGATTTAATCAAAAAATATTTGTTGCCCATAGAAATGAATTTTTAACTAAAACCTAAAATTTTATTTGGATTAAGTATGGATGTACGCAAACGCCTTCTTCTACCAATTTTTCTGATTGATGTCATCTTTATAAATCGTTGTTAAGCACATAGAGTTTCGATTATTTTCCTTTATACTGACCATGCTGGATTTTTTAACGTCACCTCTTATCATCAGGATTGCCGTGAGCCTTAAAAAAACTCAACCCCAAAAATCGACGATGGAGTTTCCAAATATAGCTTCGTACCTTTCGCACGCTCGCTAACCAGATAATTCTATTTCCTTCTGGTGAACGCAGTTTTCCCCTATCTATACTTATGTGCTCCATGAATAATGATGACATAAATTCTTAGTGTCTTCGGCTAGTCTGCATTCCCATCCAAGTTTGAATGTCGCCTGTCGAATGGTATGCGTTTCAGGTCTATAGTAACCCTGCAGACCAGAGGCAGTCTACAGACTTGAATCTAAATTTCATGCAAATTGGAATTGGACTTGTGCTATTTCGCACTCCCTGGGCAACATCTGATGAGTTATCGATTAACACAGGGCTTCCCAAACTGTGCGTCGCAAGCCCGAGTCTAGGAACCACTTACTAGACTTGTTTTTATTATAACTGGTAAGTGGTAACTTTTTTTTGGTCAACAGGGTGCGGTCTGGGATAAAAGGAGTCATAAAAATAGTGCTTGTATTATATAAACGGTAAGTATTTGATCTGGAGGAGCTACCCATTATCTTACGCTCAGTGGGTTAAGGGACGTCGTTAAAAAATAGCACGTCTTAATAGAGTCACAGTACACAAACGTTTGGGAAGCTCTGGATTAACGTAATGAAGATCCAAAAAACCTACGAATTCGAAAGAATAAATTATTGCATGTATTTACTATTAATTAAATGTTAATAATTCGCTAGTGATGTGTTCAAGAGCACGAAACGACACGAATTCGATTTCAATTTCTAGTTTGCATGATATCGAAATTCAAAAGTCTACCCCAGCCTTTGCCAAAGTGGGAGATAAGGCCCCCTTGTTCTAAGCCTAGACAGGGACAGTAGGGAAACCTAAAAAAATGGTTTAATCGAACTCCAGGCGAAACAAATATGTTATTACAAGGTTTTTGACGAGAAAAAGGAGCCCTCCTCCTTTTTTTCTCGTCAAAAACCTACAAAATTACGCTACAAAATTGCTGATTAGCAAAGTGAACGTTATACGAAATAAGTTTGGGAACCTCTGGTCTACCCGAACAAACATGCTTCTATAGCAAAAATGGTAAAAGTTGCTATAAAAATAGGTACTGGTGTTTGAACTCTACCATCAGTATTAGTTTTCTTACAATTTTTAGCTTTCTGCCGCTAATTTAAAATGAAGTAGGTACATATGTTATAAAAATATCGCTTCTGTGGTCTAGCGGTCTAGGTGATAGACTTGACTTTATGAGCTCTCGGGTTCGATTTCCGGTTCCCGGAAAAAAACATTCAGTTTTTCCAATTTTCTCATAGGAAAAAGTTGCTCGGGATTGAATATGTGTCCGGTTGGCAATATGCTTGCCGCCTATCACATTGTGGGACTTACTGTCTTCGGCTAGTCATGGGTGTGCCTCTGCCTGCCTCTTAGGATATAAAGATTTCTGGACAATTACACAAACTGACTCGAACCCCAAAGTAAGCAAGTT
>NJDD01002423.1:233880-261113 GCA_002245505.1 Calephelis nemesis
ACAATTATACCAGGATAAGTCAAACGTTCATTCAGAATTATTGATAACTACGCTTCCGTCCATGGTAATTGGAGGACCTTAGGACTAGTATCTGAGAAACGTATAAATTAACATAAACTTGTAAAGTCATAAATTGATTTTAACAATTAAAAGCATTGAGTAAGTTCTCCAGTAAGTGACACATTCTAATGAATTAATAAATATCAATCTACTAAAACTTTCAGTTAATGGACTTATTTTTTTATCTAGAATATTCTTTTGTCGAAGTTTCTATTGGTCCAAAAATTGGCTACTAGAGAATGTTGAATACATTACACTAGTATTTTATATAGTTTCATTTATAAATAACTAGCTGCGCCCCGCGGTTTCACCCGCGTAAGTCCCAATCCCGCGGGAACTCCGGGATAAAAAGTAGCCTATATGTTATTCTGGGTCTTCAGCTACCTACATACCAAATTTCATCGTAATCGGCTTCGTAGTTTTTGCGTGAAAGAGTAACAAACATCCATACATCCATACATACAAACTTTCGCATTTATAATATTAATAGGATGTGCAGGAGAAATGCAGACCGCTAATATTTTTTAATAATAATGTAAGCATTATTATTAATTTATTTTATTAATAGTTAAATAAAATTAATAAATATAACATTACCCACACAACCATGCATTTAACACAACCAAACAATTAATGTATTGATGATAACGATAAAAGATCACAGATGATGGAGCAATAAAAAGTTTGGCAACAAAGTAAATGGTCTTGAGAAATGAAGATGGCGTTCAATGGCGTTATCAACAAGATATTAAAATTTATTACGGTCAAATTTCGACCAACGGGCGACCACGTTTTCCAATAAATTAATAAATATCAAACTAATAACTAATAAAACTGTCAGTTTTTGGACTTATCTAGAATCTTCTTCTGTTTTAGTTTCTATTGGTCCAAAAATTGGCTAGTGGAGAATGTTGAATACATTACACTAGTATTTTGTATAGTTTCATTTATAAATAATTATTAAGCTTCTAAGACCTTGGGTTTTAAATGTAATGGTGCTTGAACAAGTAAATAAATATTATATGAATACACATAAATAACAAACAAACAAATTAAAATAAATAATTAAACTAAAATAGAAATTTTGCATAGAAGTATAGTGTTGTAGATTACTGAAATTGTATACCTCATGTTATAAGCATCAAAATGATAAGAATGTGGCTAATGACATATGCTACTTTTAGTACAGGGCCCCACTGGGAAGCTGATAGTTTTATACATGCGAAAATGCGGACAACAGCCTAAACCATTGGGCCCCAAATTTTGGGCTACAACCCATCTAAAAGAAGTTCCTTAACTCGGGACTCACTTCTAGGACATTTAACATCAAAACATAATAGCAACATCAAAATTAGAATAATTAAATTGTCGGTATGGTGTGTTATCGGTAGGGTGTTGTGTGTTATTCTACATGCCGGGCCCACTCAATATTCTTTTGCGACCCACCAATGGGTCGCGACCCATAGTTTGGCAAACCCTTTCCTAAACTATAATATTTTTCTAAGGTGGTTAAAAAACTCTAGGCTTATACTTTTAAATGCAACCATGTAACAAATGTAGGGTAAATGATAACGTAATAATTAAAACACTTTACTCTTATACGTCGTATAAATAAATAAATAAATAAATATCCCTGGACTAGTCACACAAATAGAATCTAACCCCAAAGTAAGCAAATTATATGCTTGTGGTATGGGTGTTAGTCAACGATACTATTACATAGAAATACTTAAATAGATACCAGAATACATTTAATAAACACCCAGACCCGGAAACGCAGACATCTAAATGTTCATCACACAAATGCCTGCCCCTGTCGGGAATCGAACCCGAGTCTCGCGATTCGTCGATGCAGTTAGGCGAGTACGCTAGCCACTCGACCAACGAGGCGGTATTATGATCGCTAACGACTAAAAAGCCTTTTAGAGGTAGCGTGAGCAAACACTGAACGTTTTAGTTTGTCGGTTCATTTTCTTTGACAGGCCAAGCATACTAACACAAGGCTAAGCGAATGGTATCGTACGTAGCTAGGGAGCAGAAAAAGCTTATATTGAGCCTTTTAAAATTATTTCAGAATTTGGGGCAGCTTTAAAATGTCTACAATCAGAATACACCGCTAACAAAAATTTGATTTAATAAAATATTTTTTGAATGTAAGACACATTGAATTAATTCTACAATTGAAAAAAAAAATATAGTTGCAATGTTACTGCTACATACGCAAATAAGTAATATAAAAAGTTTAATACGGAAGACGTGGCAGCATGGCCTAAAGGTCTTAGCCGGCCCCAGAATGGGGCAAATAAACTTTAAAAAAAAGTTAAAATACAAATTTCGTGCTTTTTCTCTAAACATAAGATTTGAGGTTGATTGTTGCAGACTGTATTTCAATTTAGTTTAGTATAACCGACTCAAATAAGAGGATGTTCTCAATTTGACTGTATGTTTTTTTTTCTATGTTAGTTACGTGATTACACAGCCAATAGTCGTGGGATCCTTCTTAAAAAGAATGATCAAATCATGACGTGGTACCGAATGAATAGTTAGAGTCGGTTTTTGCTGTTTTACTACTATTAGTTATTGGTAGTTTTACTGCTGTTGTTTATTGGTAGATTTACTGCTATCATTTATTGGTAGTTTAACTGCTATTATTTATTAGTAGTTACCTTTTTTTCGAATTAGTGTTTATTATTTTGATTAGTTTTGATAAAATACTAGAATAATTAACGTCATCTGGACTTATGATTTAACTACAAATGAAGTATACAAAACATTTTAGAAAAGCTTATTTGGAGTTTTCTTCGTAGAACATTTACAAATAGTTTTATACTTGTACTATTCACAAAATACATTAAAAAATGAAATGTGAACGTGCGTTTTTAATTCTTGTTTGACGTCACAACGACGCCACGTCATTCCTTGGTATAAAACAAAGTCGCTTCGTCTGTCCCATGTCCCTTTGTATGCTAATATCTTTGAAACTGCGCAACGGATTTTGATAAGGTTTTCTTTTGTGATTGAAGAGGAAGCTTTGTATGTATATTTCATAACCGTGCGAAGCCGAGGCGGGCCAAAAGTATTTACTATTATTATATTTGGTAGTGGTGTTTACTTTATGTCCCGATACCTTTTTTGAACTAGTGGAAATCCTTGTTGATACCTGCCGCGTTTGGGGGAAGGGTCATGCCGGACTCCTACCGGCTAAATCTCGGTAAACCGGCTAAAGAACAGAGGAGGGTTTCTGTGCTTATCGAGTAACTACGGTCAGATGACCCAATTTTCTAGTGTCAGCACTTTGGCGACATCAACATGGGGTCACACCGTGCTATGCTGCCTCAAGTCTCAGACTACTTTTAAAGCAAAGTGACCCCCGATTAGATGACTCATAACCCTTAACCCCATTTTAATCGCTATTTCGTATAGGCAGAGTACCGTAGTCTTAATCGTCATCCGGCATTAGAGGACTTTAGGACCTACACGAACTTCAGCATGCAAGCCTTAACTACGATTTTATTAGATGAGCGTAGTCGTGGAGTGACATCTAGTGTACTTACCATAAATCATGTTAATACTAATATTTATACTACTAGTAGTATTATACTAACATACTAATACTAAAGGTACTAATATTATTATAAAAGCGAAAGTTTGCATGTTTGTTTGTTACTCCTTCACGTAAACATAGCTTTGAGTCACATACATAGAAGGTAACTTGAATTACACATAGAATAGTTTTTATACAGAATAAATGTTCCTGCGAGAACATTAACAACGCGAGCAACGCCGCGGGCAACAGCTATTTAGTTATATATTACACTTCTACCAACTCCATTATAAATTAGGTTCATGCAACTCTTTGAGAAATTTTTTAATGAGATTCACTCAACATTTTCAGAAATTGCATAATAAATTATATTTATGGAGCACTTTTAGTACTTTGAAGATAAAAACACTTACAAAGCTAATTGCAATAGCAAATGGCGTGTCCGGACGAAAGTCGTTGTTAGGAATAATACATCTAAAGTGTTTTAATCGTCTTTCATGACATCCTGTTTTCGATTTTTGAATAAAAGAAAACGTTGTCCGGGATTAGATATGTGCCCTGTTGGCGATAGGTTTATCACCTATCACATTGTGAGAACTAGTGTGTTCGGCTAGTTGCAAGTGGGTGTTCACCACTCTGTCTACCTTTTCGGGAATATGGGAGTGAAGATAACAATTAACAATTAAAAAATGAACAATTTTTAAGAAATATCCAATGTTAAAAGTTTTAAGGTACGTACAAAGCAGGTAAATTTGATTATTCAATAAGTTTTATTTGCGAATTTCCATCCGTTCTTTAGTCCAGAGCCAACGGTACACATTCGTTAAACTTTTTATAAACTCCTTCAACACACAGCAGAACAAAACTTGGAAGTTTACCTTTCATTACGATGTATGATGCATTTTATGTTTCGTTGGTTTTGTGGACTGCATTGTGTGGGGCAAATATTAAGCAAAACTCCAAGTTGCTGGATATTTTACTTGATTTAAAATAATAAGTACAGTTTTATTGCGCTTTTTTCTGGGTTCAGAGGCACAACCAGGGCACCCACGACTAGCCGAAGACACTAAGTCCCACAATGTGATAGGTGGCAAACCTATCGCCAACCGGGCACATTTCCAATCCCGACCAACATTTTTTGTATTAGAAAATTGGAAAAATCCAATTTTCTTTTTGTTGGCCGACCCGGAATTAAAAACCGAGACCTCGTGCAGTCAAGTCCAACACCCGGACAGATAGACCACAGACTATTTATTTAATTAACATATTTCTGAATTATTACGGAAGTGATATGACTTCATTACAAATGTCTTTGTCATAACCTTTGATTTTTTAATACAAGTCTAAAAAATGTAGCAGAAAGCGTCAAAAGAGGGATAGAAAATAACATGTCATCACTGTTAACACAAAAAAAAGAAAATTATAACCGACAATTCTACATCCAACCACACCAACCATTTCGATCGCGTGAGCTTCAAACAAAATATCCTCAATGAAGACAAAGCTCGTAAAAAGCATAGATTAACACCGTGACATCCGACTACGTGGTAGAGTTTCGCAGCGACTTGGCTGGATTGACGTTATGGCGGCAGGAATAGGTCATTAGTCAGTGCTTGCTGTTGTAGTGTTCCGGTTTGGAGGAGACGTAGCCAGTAAACTCAAAAAAAAAAAAAGTATCATCACCATATCCCCGAAGAGGTAGGTAGAGGCACAACCAGGGCACCCACGACTAGCTGAAGATACTAAGTCCCACAATGTGATAGGTGGCAAGCCTATCGCCAACCGGGCACATATTCTATCCCTAGCTACATTTTTTTTATTAGAAAATTGGAAAAACCCAATTTTCTTTTTGTTGGTCGACCCGGGATTAGAACCCGAGACCTCATGCAGTCAAGTCCAACAACTGAACCGCTAGACCACAGGGGTCTAATATCCCGCCGTCAGGTTGGTAACGCACTATTACCACCTTTGATGTCTCTAGGCAGCCTGAATTTCTTACCATCAGGAAATAAGTCTGCTTGTTTGTCTGCCAATATGATAAAAAACAGCATATTAAATATTTTTTTTAAATCATTGTTACTTCTAAACAACGAATTGTAAAAATATTCCAAAATGATATGGTTAATTTCATTAAATGTAACATTTTAATTATTCAAAAATAATCTACATTATATCATTTCTCTCTTGGTCACTAGATTAAAATCATTTAAAACTCAGACCGCGGAAATTGCAATGCTCTACTGCTACGTTGCGTTCCATTCTCCGCAAAAAAACGAGCATCATTAAAATCTGTCAGCTAGATAGTGACAGCGATCGAAGCGCTACCTAGAACGTTTTAACTGAGAAGTTTTTAGAGCTTCGTCCGAGTTAAAACCGTATGTCACTGACGGCTTTTGATTCAAATTGTGATCAGCTTTTAATCTAATCCAGCCAAGATTTTCTTTAACGAAGTTTGCTAGCAATATTCTAGTATTTTTGCTGTCTTTCTTTTAGCACTTTTTATACTTTCTATGAGTCAATATAATTTAAATTAAATGTGGGCGCTTTTGGACGAATCAGTCAACTGAAAAATGGCATTGACAACGTCACTGTCCTTTAGAATATTATACGAGTCTGTTTTCGATTCTAGTTTTGCTATTTTTAAAGTTTTGATAACCTCATTTTAATTCAACGAACTGGCATAACATAAACGATTACTTATTGAAACTTGATGTTACATTCTTTTTTCAAAAAAATATCATTATATCATTTTGTTCTTAGTTATATTGTTTGTAACTTGTTTTACGGAAATCAAAGCACTCTTCTACAAAAAGTAAAGTAAAGTTGTTTCCGCTGGTAAAATCTCAAGTTAAATATTTATAGTTATACTTCCTACATATTGTGCTCTATCTTTATACAAATTTGACTATCTTTAGAAATATGTTAAATAGCCAGGCGTAGTAGCTAGTATTTACTAAACAACAAAACTAATAATATAATAAAAAAACTGCTAGATTTTTTACGGTATTATTTCAAACTTAATAATATGTACCTTCGTCTGCTATAGTAACATAAATAACGAAACTGCAACTATTTACACAAATACTCCTCCTATAATACAAATTCGCCAGCATCAAATAATTAAAACGTGTTGGTCTGGTCCGCTGAGTAGAATAGATCATTTGCCTATGTACCAGGCGACTCGTAAGAGGCTTTATAGGTCTCTTACAACTCCTAGTCCTGTAGGTTTAGACTGTTATGCAGCAACTTGCCCGAGTAGGGATCCTTCGGCTTACCTATTTCTGTCTCTGTTATGTCATGTCTGTTACTGTCATATTACACTGTCATGTTCCGATCTGGAAGCTAAGATAGCCTGCAGACTTGCACAGAAGGCTTAAATCCCAGGTGCGGGACAACGACGCACATGTGTCATCTATGGTGTCTACAGGCAACCGTTGTCTTTTCCTAGGAGACCCGTTTGCTTGTTCGCTGAAAAAAACATTCTAGTATGCGGTGTAAAAATATCATGTTTTAAAAACTTGCTTTAGTGAGATTGAAAACGTTTAAGTTCATGTTATTGATATCGGAGCGCGCCACTACTGCAATGCGTTTCATTTTACGCAAAAAATTAGCGCCATTAAAATCTGGCGGACGGATAATGGCGGCGATCGCGCCGGTATCATCGAGAACGTTTTAAGTGAGGAAGTTTTTAACGCTGCATTCGAGTTAAGCCCTAAACCACTGACGGTATCCTATTAAAATTGCAAACTTTCGCATGTCATTATGAATTACTATAATCTTTAAGAACGATTAAATCTTTATACAAAAATGGTTGCCTGTAAAGTCGGTTTTACGGGCGAAGATTATACGTGACAACGTCTTTTTCTCGGGAGAATATTTATTGATATGAATATTATTAAAGAGTGGGAGCGAGACGCAAGGCATTCGCCGCTCCGGCGGGCCTCTCTCTCGTTCGGTGACTCATCGTAACTTTACCGGGCGTTACACTTTTTCATGAGTGACTCCGAGCCGCAACCTAATTTAAGACGTTGTCACGTCAAAAACGGATGTTATAACGTTGACGTGTCCCTTTGTGCACATATGTCGGTGGCTATATACATTTTTAACGGATTTCTATAAATTTTCTATGCATTATTTTTTTGCTTGTTGGCGTGAACAAAATTGTTCTTACCTAAATAAAGTAAAACTTTAACACGGGTTATAAACATTTTTGATTTAAGTATAATTAAAAACGTACAGAAAAAGTCATAACTAGTTTAACGAAGTTAGCCAGAACAGATAATATTGTTTTTACCGAACTCATGACTTAAAGTACCTCATGTTTTCTGAATCTTTCGTGAATCCTAGACTACTATTAGGGTCAGTAGTGTTTAGACTAAATATTGGAGGTTTAAAAAATTTAATGTATATTATATATTAAATTTAATCATGAACTATAAAAACATTTTATTATACAACTAATTTGAAAACTTTTAAAGTCCATTTCACGGATATTAGAGAGCGCCACAGTTTTATAACGTTATGCACATCACTGCCCTGATGCGTTCCATTTTCCGCAAAAAACGAGCGCCATTAAAACCTGTCAGGTGGGTAATGGCGGCGATATCGCCACTATCATCTGTAACGCTTTAACTGAGAAGTTCTAAAGCTTAGTTTGAATTCTATATCATAATGATAGATTTAGAAATGAAAAGTAGTTAGCGTTATGATCATTAATAACGGCCAATGTTAATAATATTTCTCTAAAGATGGATTTCAAGCAATCTGGATAGCTGCGTATCCGCCGGCCTATCCTATACCAAATTGCCATATTTATCCTGTCCACAGATATGTTATTGGCAAGCGATAACATAAAAATGGATCAAAATATCAATCTTGGACAGCGAGTTTTGGATTAGGATTGATTATTAATATTGGCCGTAAATTATCTTTAGATTTATTCCAAAGACGAAATGAAAATGACATTTCAAAGGTTTTTTATGTGCTCAGCGAGTGAGCACTTAGCTCTGATGATAACAGGAGATAATCATTTTGCTTATTAATATATACTTATACATACACAACTTCACATCAAGTCTTACGGGGTAGGCAGAGCGTATCGAGTGCCGAATCCCACGATCCTTGCAGACGCATATTAATTACCCTTTTCATACAAACACACTGGTTTCAGAGACTCTTGCTAATACCCGGATAGGATGATATCCGAGCGATATGGTCGTGGCATGTCAAACTAGGTAAACTACAAGCAGTATGTCTTTTTGCTCTATCTTAACAAAAATAAACAAACAAAAAGAAGTCAAAAGACCAAACACAACGTATGTAATAATAAAACATCACAATCTAGAAGTAGCGTATTTAACTTTGATCAAAGGTACCTGAACAAACATAAAATAACTGTTACAATAATACAAGTATTCATCTTTATTCTAATTTATAGTGGAAGGTTCCCAAGGTATATTATTCGTAGTAACAACCATCCCTTGTAAATATGGTCACATCTGACATAATTGAAGTGGAATGCGGGCTCCATGCTTTATTTCTATGGTTGGGAACAATTTATTCATTTCCCGAGACCCCTCTCGTAAAATGCCCTCAGGGCAGCCATTATTAGAACCCTTTACATACTGTGATAAGGCTCTACAAAATATCTACTTGGTACTACGTTTTTACACGGAAGTAATAATTCATATGCGCTTCTGGCATAATCAAGCTGGTAGCCTTTTTGTTTGAATCAAAAATAAATTATTAATTCATTTGTTTTTTTGTTTACTACGCTTTTGCTTAGCCAACAATTAGGAGATTTGATTGTGTTTTTTAAAGATTAGTTATGTTTGAAACGTTCCTTATTTGATCGAGATTCGACAAGTGGCTTTTGAATCATCTAATGCCTTTTTTTCTAACTAAATAATGTCGTAATGAAATCTGATTGGGTTTGGAAGGTTCTACATAATTTGATCAAGATCCGACAAGTGGTTTTTGAGTCTTACCTAATGCGTTTCTGTGAGATGTAAAAAAGTCGAGGTCGAGGATTTTTTGTAGTTTTGAGAAGCTAGTATTAGTTGTTGCTAGTCAAATGCAAGTTTTTAACTATTTACTATCAGAAAACTTTTTTCATCTTGATCAAGTACTACTACTAGTTGTACTTGTCGTACCTGTCGACAATTTAATGTCGATAATTTAACCGCAGAGAAAGTGCAAAAAACTAATTTCGATTTAAAAAAGTATATCATCTACGAATATGAAATTGAGTATTTTTCTCGACTTTTCTGGCATTACATCATCAGATCCATACTTGGGGCCAATGTGCCTCAGAAGTATGCTCTTTAACATGGAAAATCTTTAAAATCGGTTCACATTCACTCATTATGGGGCTTAGCATCTTCGGCTAGACTCAGGTGTTAATGAATTCTTCAGGCGTGAAAATTCTACAAATTCTGTTCACAAATGACGTAGAAAACGGCACACATCAAAAATTAGGAGTCTACCTCTTTTTTCTAGCTCGTTTAAAGCTACTAATTGATCGAATTTGTGGCCACATACTGAGAAGGTTTCGTGAAAGTAGCTTAGTTTTTTTTTACAGAAAGTAGCTATTTTTTAGTCTTTCCAAAGATTCCTAAAACAAAGGGCTATGAGATCCTTAAGTTACCTTTTGCAAACAATATCAAAATTAATTAGTTGTGATCGCCGACTAATCGCGTAACATACACAAAAGAAAACAAAACAAGTACCAACGAATTCACAACCTATTTTGGAGTCGCTTCTAATAATTATTATTCTACCAGTGTGCGATAGGGTTTTGACATCCCAACACCCTAAGTCTGTCTAAGTTATATCTATATTGTAGCTTATTTAAGCCCTGAGTAATATTAAATTTGGAACGAGAAAGCCTAAGATTGTTTAAAGTTTTGACCCTCAAACTTGAGTTTACCAAAGTTAGTAATTACTAGATCTTGGCCCACTTTAGATTTGTTTTACGTGTTTTAATTAATTAATAAATGTAGCATCTACCTTAAACCAATAAAGATAAAACTACGAGTTAAGTAATTAAAACTTGCCTTTGGTGAAGCAAGCCATTTTTAGGGTTCCATTAGGAAAAAATGGAAACCTAAAAGGAAAGGACAATCAATTGAGTGATCCTATACAAATTAGTTGACTGTCCGTCGGTATGTCAAAATCTTTATTTTTCAGAAAGGCGTGAAGATACAAAGCTGGAACTTTCATCAAATACTTAGTCTTCTGTACTTTAGGGCTGTGAAAAAATTAAACTTCTAAAAAAGATATCTTCAAGCCCATATCCTAGAAGAAGTAGGCAGAGGTACAACCAAGGCACCCACGACTAGCCGAAGACAATAAGTTCCACAATGTGATAGGTGGTAAGCCTATCGCCAACTGGGCACATATTCAAAACCAATTTTTTTTGTTGCCCGACCCGGGATTCAAACCCAGAACCTCACGCAGTCAAGTCAAAAACCTGAACCACCACCACCTGACCACAGAGGCGACTTCTAACTTCCAAGCCTACAAAATCATAAATAACAGCCGTTTGTACGGAAATTTTGCCTCGAAATGATTTTTTTTAAATGAATTTATCGCCTCTGTGGTCGAGCGGTCCGGGTGTTGGACTTGAACGCATGAGGTCTCGGGTTCGAATCCCGGGTCGGCCAACAAAAAGAAAATTGGATTTTTCCAATTTTCTAATTAAAAAAAATGTTGGTCGGCATTGGAAACGTGCCCGGTTGGCGATAGGCTTGCCACCTATCACATTATGGGACTTAGTATCTTCGGCTATTCGTGGGTGCCCTGGTTGTGCCCTTTGCCTACTTCTTCGGGGATATGGGCGTGAAGATACTTTTGTACGGAAATTTTTCGAAACTCACATGGAAATTAAAACCAGGAGTAGGTTTTACTTACTTACTTACTTTTGCTCGAGGCCTAACATCCCGGCCGCAGGTTGGTAAAGCATCATTACCAACTTTGGTGTCTCTAGGCGGCGGGAATTTCTTACCATCAGAAAATCCGTCTGGTTATTTGCCTTCCAATGTTATAAAAAAAAGCCACTAGCGTATTTGTCTTTTGCAGACCTGTGCCTTCCAACTGATATTATTTGTAAACTACCAATGTTAATTATTTACCAATATTAATTAAAGTAATTAAAAATCGATTGATAATTAAAGAACATGACAACCCCACTGCAATGGAGTGTGGGTAGTATTTTGACAACAAGTCTTAGTTTACCCACTGTTCACACTTGTACCTGAAGTAGCTCTTTACCACCAGTGGACTTGTTTATGATAACGCTTTTAACCTATGTTCGTCTCTTACGAACTGTCGAATAGAAATGCAAATTGTCTGCATTACTCAAAAAATTAAACGAAATAAAGGATATCTAATCAAATTAAAGAATCTCAGGGATGCTAAAAATAAAGTGAAATGGAGAACTAAAAGGAGGTCAACAAATCCCGGGTTCCTTTATTTAACTGTAAGGAATAATCGTAATAAAAGCTAGGATAATGACGATTACAAGGCAAATATCTCTACACAGAGATATTATGATCAATTATTTACTTGTTTGATTCATGTTAGTTCCTCAGTCAGTGTTTGAACTTTGGTTGAACTGTACAGTGTACTAGGACCAAGTCGGTTGATCTCGGGACCTAACCCTGCCCGTGATGTGAACACTCCCAAGATACTAATGTGTGTCCTGACCTTAATTGGCTAGAATCTAGTGTACACTTAGCCTAATAATCAGGGTTTAGAACGAACTACATGGCAATGGCACAGTATTAAGAATTCCACCTACCAGTAGTCCAACTCCTTTGTTATTGAATTCATGCCGACGTTTTATATACCTACTCACGGCAAGTCAGGCAAGGGTCAGGGTTGTCAAATAATAACATTTTAAACATTTCATCTAAAAGTTTTATTTTCAAATGGCAAACAAAAAAATGTGAAGTTAATAATGAAACTGATGATGGTCTTGCTGAAGTTTCGTCCACAAAATTTTCATCCATAGTGGACGAAACGACACCTTTTATTTTATTATTTTTTTCACCGACGATTCGTTCACTATCAAATTATTGAAGTTGTTTAGTACAGTCAGATGAAAAAGTTTTATGCTAATGAACAATATAATAACAAAAAAAACATAATTTATAAGTGACAACAACTACATTGATTTGGCATTACTTACTTACTATTTTTAATCACAGATATTATCAATTCAAACTAAAATCATTCATAATGTATAATTCGCAGTATGTGATATATTTATGAATCCATTATAAAGCTTTTTTGCTTCGTACCGCACATAGGAGTGAAATAATTTTCACCATGCTATCCATAAAATATTTGGATTTGTTTTACCCACTTTAACTTTATACTAATTACTATAATAATTACTTCATCATACGTGTAAAAAAAATTTTAATTAAATCTTGAGTAATTGCTGATTTTGATGTATCAATTTATATATAAAAGTTTAAAACATATACCTAAATGGATCGTTTTATTTTGTTAAAGCTTTGTATCTGACTGTATAAAAAAATTTTTTTAATGGTGCACGAATCGACAGTGGAAAAATAATAAAATAAAAAGGTGCCGTTTCATCCATTGTGGACGAAACGTCAGCAAGCAGGATGGCTTATTTACGAATAAAAACGGAACACATCCTGTAAACCATTATAAATTTACAAGACAGCAAGTATTACATTATAATAAAATACACTAACATATTTTTTAACAAATAACGAGTGCAAACCCTTCTAGATAGAGAGAGCGCAAACTGTATGGAGTTTGCGCTGGCCGACCCTGCGGCCTGCAGTTCGCTTCCCCGCGTTCCCCCCAGCGTTGCTCTGTGCAAGTACATGAGTCGGCCGACTGTTAGTATTAAGACTGTGGCAATGGTAAACTGTTAATACATATTTAAAAATCCAAATAACGGTGCGATTCAATAATGACCAGAGCCATCTAGTTTTACAATTGGAAATTACACGAAGCGTCATTAACAGCAGAGATTAGTAATATATATTGTCTTCGTTAACAGTCAGAACACATTCCTTTGAATTCCTTGGAGAAAGTTCTGATATCTGTTCTTGAACTTATGGAACTTTGAACTGCCGCTAGGTTGACTTTAAACTGATGAACTATTTTACTTCGTACGCATAAAACGATTATGAAAAACGTATTATTTTACATATAGTAGGTTTTTAACAATTTTTATTAAACTTGGTCTATTCGTTTGTTAGTTTGTTACTGGTGGTAATATTGTACTATTAACTCACTACGGTATTTTTACTGATTTATTTATTTATTTCAAGGTATTGTCATCTTCTTTAAACGAAAGTAATAGAAAGAGACAACACTTTTAGTGCTATCAGATTAGTGTGTACACGACATTTCTACAGACGTTTAATCTATTAATCCGAAACTGTTAATTAAAAACGTCACAATTTGACAAGTCTGGACTTACCTGATATGTCTCAAACGTTCCATCTCTTTTGTGTTTGATTCGTTAGAAAAAGATAGCACGTATCTAAATAAGGTGTACTTTTTTTTTAATTTGTGAACAGCATAATCACCAATAACGTAAACAAGTCACAGAAATTAATTTTGAGTGAATTATCCTACATCATTCCTCGATTCGTGTCGGTTCGAGTTTGATTCCCAAGGGAACAGATTTGTGTGATGAACATTTAGGTGTCTGAATATTTGGGTCTGGGTGTTCATTGAATTTATTATATTACTAGCTGCGCCCCGCAGTTTCACCCGCGTAAGTCCCAATCCCGCGGGAACTCCGGGATAAAAAGTAGCCTATATGTTATTCTGGGTCTTCAGCTACCTACATACCAAATTTCATCGTAATCGGCTTTGTAGTTTTTGCGTGAAAGAGTAACAAACATCCATATATCCATACATACAAACTTTCGCATTTATAATATTAGTAGGATTATCTATATAAGTAAGTATGTACTACTGACGTTGACTATCATCTAGAAATTCAGTATTTCTAGATTTTTTTATGTGGTTGGAAGGCAACCAAGCAGATGGATTTCCTGATGATAAGAAATTCATGCCGCCTAGAGACACCAAAGGTGGTAATGGTGCGTTGCCAACCCGAGATCGGTTTGTTAGGCCTCGAGCAAAAGTAAGTTTACCGGCTACCTTACCCTCCGAACTGGAACACGTCATGACGTTATGGCGGCAGGAATAGGTAAGGCGGTGGTACCAATCCGGGCGAGTCGCTGCTAAACTCTACCACCTGGTCAAATGACACAATGTTAGTGATGGTAAGCTTATGCTCGCCTTTTGCTAGCTTCCTGGCAAGGAAGGCAGATGGACTATTCTGCAAAGGAGCCCGGACCAACACGGATAAATAAATTATAAATAAATATACAAATTGATCTATTTTTTATATGTCAATAATAACCATGGCTGTTATTGGTTCATGATAATAACACAGGTAATATTGGAGCAGTCGCCATACAAGTCTGCGTGCAAAAAAACGGTACCGTTTAGTTTTGTTGGAATATTACACGGTAGTTGCCGAAAAAATACAATGTTTTTGGAAACACAGTTTATTGCTGTAAGCTGCTTCTGTGTTATTTTCTAAAGTATTTTCAAATGTAGTTCTCGGACTGGAGGGGTACGGTTTGTAAACATATATTTATTCTAGGAAGCATATAGTTCCTTTTTAGAGTTCCGTAGCCAAAAGCTAAAAACAGAACCCATGTCTGTCTGTCCCTCCGTATCTCATAAACATTTTTTTTCTCAAACTATAAGAGCAATGGCGTTTTAACTCGGTAAATAAATGTATCCTGTAAGCAGCATTAAGGTATATAAAACACCAGGTTTTTTTATTATTTTATTTGCATGTGTCACATACAAATAAAAAAAGATAGGTTGCACTCTGGGAGTGCCCGCAGAAGTGAAAACTTGAATATTAACGTTGTGCATTTTTGATATTTTGGAACGGTTATGGTTATGCAAACGCAATGACAGCATTCACTGGCAATACTTTTGACAAACAAAAGGGCGTCAATTCTGGTAGTAAGTAAAAATCATAAAATTAAAACTTTTGAATATCGCGATTGTTTGTGATTAGTTGCACTTGTAAAAATATAAAAAGAAACTTTTATACTCTGTGGTCTAGCGATTCAGGTGTTGGACTGGAGTGCATGAGGTCCTGGTTTCGAATCCCGAGTCGGGTAACAAAAAGAAAATTTGTGTTTTTCCAATTATCAAATAAAAAAATTTTGCTCGGAATTGGATACGTGCCCGGTTGGCGATAGGCTTGCCAACTATCACATTGTGGGACTTATTTTCTTCGGCTAGTCGTGGGTGCCCTGATTGTGCCTCTGCCTATCTCTTCGGGGATATGGGCATGAAGATACTTTTTTAAATATTGAAATGTAACATGTAACTTAATAATAATTTTTTGAAAATATAAAATATGTGCATAATAAAATGATGCCTAAATTGCAAATCCTCACTGAAATGCTAATATAAATATATTGTGGAAAGAACAAGAAATATTACTTAATTGTGTCTGGAATGGAATTCCAAAAGGTGACGACGATAAGTAGTCTAGAAACTATTAAAATATATTATATATTTTTTATGTACTATATTCCGTTACTCGTCCTAAAAGGTCTTTTAAGATAATTTCTGTTGACACTTTTTTTTTCGAATTAAAAAGCGATCAACATGTAAGGCGCTTAGTCGATTGTCAAGATTGACAATTATGTCCATATTAGTGTCAAAATCCTGTATAGGTATATTATTATTATACTCTTTGGTGTCAACGAAGATTTGGTTATTGTAGATACTTAGGAAATAAGAATTTGATCGATTTTAATTTTAATTTGCAGCTTCTCATGAACGGAATTAACATTAACTACGCTCGGTATCAGATATGATCGCTCAAATCAGACCTAAAGCGTTTAATGTAGCACAAAAACATAGAGGAGCATCAAAAATAAAAACTGCGAAGAACACGGGAGAACTAAAATTTCAAAAATCCTCATATCATTTGCAACATTAATATTTTCATTCTAAGCTCAGAACTCAGTATCAGGTATATGAAAAGTGAATAGGATGCAGTGCAATATTTTCATAGTCCGAGAAACAAATGCAGAATTTGATACGACATTTTATTCATCAAATAATTATTATCGGTGTCACCAATTTATTTCCCTTCCCCCATCTCCCCAGATGAGCGTTGAAATTGAACTGCAACTATCTGACTGACCGCTGTCTATTTAAAAGGACTATATAATATGATGTAAGTGGCCAAGAAATTTTTCCAAGATAAACATGTATGAAACGAAATTATTTAATTTTAAAAAATTACATTACAAGATCGCAGAAAAGTAAGTCGATGAAAATGATCGAGGTGTTTATATACCTACTAAAGACAGTATATTTAATATATTTGTAAACTCTATTTAAAAATATGGGCAAGATTGAAAACCCACATATTTTTTACGCGTCACAGTTAAAAACTGTGTGGTGTTTGTGATTAAAATATTGTAATATCCTTATTCGACTGCAAAAATTAAAAAAAAACCGAAGCAAGCTATCACGCTTATTTAAAACAAATTGAAAATTCTTTTTAACAAAAAATATGAAAAAGTGAGAAATGAGAAACTAAAATAAAAAAATTTATTTGTATTTTAAATTAATTATTATTCTTAACTGATTTTATTATTATTTAATATTTTAATTTAAATTTTAAATTTTCCCCCGTGTTGGTCCGGGTTCCTTTGTAGAATAGACCATCTGCCTTCCTGTGCCAGGCAGCTCGTAAAAGGCGAGCATAGGCTTGCCGTCACTAACGCCGTGACATCTTACTAGGTGGTAGAGTTTCGCAGCGACTCGCCCGGATTGGTACCACCGCCTTACCTATTCCTACCGCCATAACGTCATGACGTGTTCCGGTTCGGAGGGTAAGGTAGCCGGTTAACTTACTTTTGCTCGAGGCCTAACATTCCGGCCTCTGGTTGGCAAGGCACCATGACCACCTTTGGTGTCTTTAGGCGGCGGGAATTTCTTGCCATCAGGAAATCCGTCTGCTTGTTTGCCTTCCAATGTTATAAAAAAAAATAAAAAAGGAGCAAACGAAACGAAAGGAAAGAAGAAAGATTACCTAAAACCGTGACACAATTTCAACAGGTATTCCGAAACTTTTTCAATTATTTCTCTTACTATAACATTTTTTCTTATAATATTGGAAGGAAAACAAGCAGATGCATTTCCTGATGGTAAGAAAATTACGCCGCCTAGAGACATCAAAGGTGGTAATAGTGCGCCGCCAACTGAGGCCGGGATGATAGGCCTCGAGCAAAAGTAAGTTTATCGGCTACCTTACCCTCCAAACCGGAACACGTAATAACGTTATGGCAGCAGGAATAGATAAGGCGGTGATACCAATCCAGGTGAGTCGCTGCGAAAATCTCTCACCTAGTAAATAATTTAATAAAATTTAATTTAATTTTACTCGTTACGGAATGTCTAAACGGGGTAGACATCATTCATATACTATTTCATATATAAATTTGGAAAGATGTATATTATATACCTTTATGCAATCACAACACCAAATGACTTTATTCAGGTATCAAAAAATTAATAACTTAAAAGGAGATTTTTTTTAATCTTTAAAGATTACTACGAGATATACATATATATATAAAACTGCAATCATTTGCGCAAATTCATAAATAGATGTACTTATATACTCACGATCGCTCCTCATACTATACATCTAATAGCTCTAAGCGAGACAGGGGAATAATTGTGGTAGAAACTGAAACCCAATTATACGAATGCTCCAACACTACGATATTTCTACACGAGATTGCTAGAATTAAATGACACACCTATTTATACAACACACCATACATTATTAATACCTCGCAGTTCACTATAAACTGGTTCTTGAATATTGTCTACGGATGCATCACTACATAGTATAAAACAAAGTCGCTTCCTCTGTCCTTTGTATGCTTAAACTAACTACGCAACCAATTTAATGCCGATTTTTTTAGATAATGTGTCTGAAGAGGAAGATTTATAAGTATTTTTCATAAACATGCGAAGCCGGGGCGGGCTGCTAGTTATAAATAGGCCATCAGCACCTGTAACTTTAAAGGTCTATATGCCATGGCCGTATCGCACCATCAGAAAGCTGTGTGTTTATTTGTAATCTTAACACATTGAAAAATAACCTTTTTAAACGACAAAATATTATGTTCTTTATTATCAAGTCTATATCAAGGGCTTTTTTAAGATAGGGCACAGCTACTCTAATGGGGATATCATTGGTGTCTGTACCAAAGGTGTTTTGGGTGCAGCGTTGCCTTGTGGCCAAAGTGCTAGGTCAATTGTGCAAATCTACAGGCTACCTTACCCTCTAGGCCGGAATGAAATTAGAACGGAACGTGACATATGGTGGCAGAAATAGAAAAGTCGGTAGATCCTTACCGCATGCGCACTCACATGCACACACACGCGCACGCACAATCTCACACTCGCGCACGCGTATGGACAAGCACACGGACACGGACACGCGTGCCCACACACACATTCCTACACAAACACAAACACACGTCCACTAAAAGAATGTGTATACATATTTTTAGCGGAAGGGTAAACATTGACAATGATTACTATAAATTTTAAACAAAGAAACAAATTCTCTCCAGACAGGATTTCAACCTGTAACCTTTCGTCTGAAGCCGACGTTACACCATTGGAGTTACTGAGCCCAGTACTGAGGGCCTACTTAATAATTACAGATGAAATTCTCATTTTATAAATTGTACTAATAAATAAACTTTCGTTTCTCTCAGGATATTTTTACTTTAGCACTTGCCCAGTGCTTGGGTTAAATTTCTATAAATTTTAAGGAAAGAAGAAAACACAGGGTAAACTACAAATAAGTGTAACTTTTATTTTGCTTATTTATACTTCTCTTTTTTTAATTTAAGGTAATGCCTAGAATAACATATATACTACGAAAATTTATAGTTGGGTATTATATGAGAATATTTCCAATTATTTTCCAAATTAAAATATTACACATAATAGTACCATTTATTTATTTTGTAAGTATATCAAATCACTTTTATAAAAGGTTTCATTAACTGTGACAATTTTATTCATTTTTTACATTTTTTCACTCTTATTGCTAATATTCTTGTACAAACTCAAGTTCAAATAAACTTAGTATCAAATTATAAATTCAAGCAGTTTGTTAGGTCACCTTTTATGTGACTATAAAGGTTATGTTTCAGCATACCGTTCTTGTCGGTATATAACTCGTATAACGGACGAATTGTTAATGTAAAATGTAACCATGCATATACTTAAATGACCAATTAAATTAATAGAGATCGTTCTGGGTCGATCACACTTTCGATCTATGAAATAAAAAATAAAAACTATTAGTTTTGTGATTCGATTGTGAATACCATTTGAACATAAATGAACAGAAATAAAATAAGAATTATTATTGGATATCGTATTGGAGTAAAACTATTGACCCATTTATTTTATTTGTTTTTTATGATTTTGGAAGGCAAACAAGCAGACGAGTTTCCTGATCTTAAGAAATTTACGCCGCCTAGAGACACCAAAGGTGGTAATGGTGCGTTGCCAACCTAAGCCAGGATGTGAGGCCTCAAGCAAAAGTGAATGTACCGGCTACCGTATCGTTCAGACTTGCACACGTCAACGGCAAGTGCTGACGTTATGGAGGCAAGAATGTACCAATCCGGGCGAGTGGCTGCTAAACTCTATCACCTAGTTAGATGTCACGGTGTCAGTGACGGTAAGCCTACGCTCGCCTTTTTGCAAAAGAGCCCAGACTAACACGGGAGACTTTTATTAGCACTTACAATCTATGAAATAGAAAAATACAAACTCTTATTTCAGTCTGATGTAAAAATCGAGACACATGGATAAAACGTAAACAAAGAATTCAAATGATACGCATCGACCACAATCGTATGCTCAGGCTAGTGACGTCATGCTTTGTAGTACGACAATTTTTGAAGTATTTTTATGGGCCATTTTTTTAAGAAGTTTTATATAAAAAAATGCAAGTCGTATTTAAAATTTATTTTGATTTAGCCTTAGTTCCTTCTACTAAAATTAGGCCCGTCCTTAAATGTAACCCTCTTTATTATAGCGTGGATTCAAATGGCTAATTTAGGTAATCACAACACAGTATTAAAGAGAGATTGTGGCTTTATTTGTAATCAAACGCTATTGAAACTCGAATAAATGTTATTGATTTTGACGTATTTAACCACTAGCTACATATCCGAATCACGTTTAGACAGTTTCTATGTAATTGGAAATTAGACCATTTTGAAATATGTTTTAATTAATACCTGCAACAAACTCAATACAAAATAAAAGAAAACGACATTCATATTCAATGTTATAAATATGGAGATATTAGTTACAAGTATATCTTTCTTGTAAGTCGCAATGGTAATGATTGTTAAAGTAAAAACTTCTTTAGCGGCGTTGCGCACTTTTTGGTATGGGTAAAAACTTCTAAACTCGCCTCAGGACACTTGATCAAAAATTCGTAAGACGGTAATTCGTAAGTATTGCGCAAATGTTCGTGTGTGTACGATAACGCAATAAATGAATATTGTATTCTCCCACATAAACGATAGTACTTTCACATCGTTAATATTCAAGTTTTCACTTCTGCCGGCACTCCCGAAGTGCAACCCGTATTTTTTTTGTGGAGATTAATAAGAGGCTGACAGAATGCTTATCTTTCCAAAATGTAACAAGGGTTTCCACCGTAGAACTAAATAACTTTATACGCGGGCGTTACAAAGGGCAATGGTGGTAACTCTACATTAATTAATAAGGTTAATTCACAAACTAAACTTAATTTAACAAACAAAAATAAAAAGATGTAATATTTTAAAAGTCCCCGATTTATCCGGATATGTCAACTTGTGACGTTTTTAATCAACATTTATCGAGGCTTAGATTTATTTTATTTTTATTTTATGATATTGGAAGGCAAAGAAGCAGACGGATTTCCTGACGGTAAGAAATTCACGGCGCCTAGAGACACCAAAGGTGATAATGGTGCGTTGCCAACCTGAGGCCTAGATGTTAGGCTTTAGATTAGAAGTCTTCGGAAATGTCATGCAGAAACTAATCAGACAGCACTATGTATTTTGTCTCTTTCTATTGCAAACGTTGAAAGAAGACCGCGATAACTCAAATATTATAGTGTAGTGGGTGCGCAACAAAGTTGTTACTAATATATTATATATCAAATATTAAGGAATACAAAATTTTAATTTTTTTTCTTTGATTTTTTTTCAGGTCAAAACGGCGAAACTGATTATGATTAAATAAATAAATAAATGTTCCTCGACAAATTACACATATTAAATCTAACTCCAAAGTAACCAAATTACACGCTAGTGTAATGGGTGTTAGTCAACGATATTAATATATAGAAATACTTTAATAGACACCAGAATAAATTTAATAAACGCCTAGATGCGGAAATGCAAACACCTAAGTGGTTATCAAACATATGCCTGCCCCGGTCGGGAATCGAAACCGAGCCTCGCGGTTGGTCAGAGCAGTTAGGCGTGTACACTAGCCACTCGACCAACGAGGCGGTCAAGCGTAGAATTAGGTAATTTTTTAGTAAAGGTTACTTTTTTTTCCAAATGAAATACACAAATACTAGTTGGCGAAGCCCTGCACCATAGCCTACAAAACAACAAGATATGACTGAATCGGAATTTTTAGATATCAAGTTTCGTCATAATCGGTTAAGACAACAAGCTGTAAAATCTTAACGGAGAGACTTTCGCTTGTGTAATATTAAAAAAAAAAGTATGCATAAGTATGCATAAGGCAGAGGCACAACCAGGGCACCCTGGACTAGTCAAAGACACTAAATCCGGCAATGTCATAGATGACAAACATATCGCCAACCGAGCACAAGACCAGTCCGGGGCAACGCGATTTTCATTAGAAAATTGAAAGTAGGCATATTTTTCTAATTTATTTTTGTTACCCTACCCGATTTTCAAACCAGGGACCTCAAGAAGTCAGGTCTGACGTCCGACCGCTGGGCCACAGAGGTGTATTAATAGTAAGTTTTAGTAGATAAATAAGGTATCAGTGTTAAACAGGAAGTTTGTAGGCAACCAAATCGTGTTACGAAGAAAATGTTGTATCTGACGAGATTTCAAATGCCTAGTTTAGATAATCATAACAGGGTATTAAGCAGAGATTGTGGTTTCGTTTGTAATCAAAGGCTATTGAAACTTGGATTAATCTTCTGGATTTAGGCGCACGTTACAATGAGCCTGGCATCTTATTAAAGATGTTTAAGGTCGGTTTTGTAAATTAGTTGCCTTTAGATCTTGTCAATGTCTGCTCGGTTGTTTTTAAGTAGTATCTCCACTTTAGAACAACTCGGCTGTTCTACTTTTGAAAATAATAAATAAATATTCCTGGACAAGTGACACAAATTGAATCTAACCCCAAAGTAAGCAAATTATATGCTTGTGCTATGGGTGTTAGTTAACGATACTAATATATAGAAATACTTAAATTGATACTAGAATAAAATTAAACAAACACCCAGACCCGGAAATGCAAATACCTAAATGTTCATCACACATATGCCGCCCCCGTCGGGAATTGAACCCGAGCCTCGCGGTTGATCGGTGTAGTACGCTAGCCACTTGACCAACGAGGCGGTCAAATGAAATTGTGTATCAGTAGTAACATTCAACAATAAACTGACAAAAAAGTAAAGAAAAACTTAAGGGAAAATGTTATAACAGCATTTTATTTTTCAATATAAACTGTTACTAGTTCTCAATTTTGAAAAAAAATGGCGACAAATCGGAAAAACGTCGACATCTTTCGATTTATGTATTAAAAACATATAAATGTATATATTTTTAGGATCCCTGAGAATTAAGTTACGTAATAAGGAAAAAATATGTATGCTTAACCCCCAAAACCATTTGCAACGAACGAAATGTAAAAAACTTTCCTTGTTTTTTCCCCATTTTTTCAAAGAAAAACATTTCTTATGAAAAACGAACGTGTTTTATTTACTTTCTATAAACTTTATTCGAAAGAAACTAATATTTTAAATAAAAATAAATACGTTACGATTAAACGACAAATTAATAAGGATTAACGTAACGTATTTACGCTACGATTAAAAACGACCTCAGAACTAAAAAATAATGCAGATTTAATATTAATTATATACAACTTATTATTTATATGTGCCATTTACTAATAGGTTTGAAGTCGGTGCCAAGCCTTAAACTAATAATTATAAGTAAGTATTAAATTGCTTGGCACCGACTTCAAACCTTTTAGTAAATAGCACATATAAATAATAAGTTGTATATAATTAATATTAAATCTTTCTTCTTTTTTAATTTTGAGGTCGGTTTTAATTAACTTAGTTATTTTTATTTAATACTTTTTTATTAAATAAAAACTAACATCAGGATATGTGAAAGTATATAAAAAATGCATTAAAATTCATTAAAAACTAATGGGTCTGCCAGAATCACTTTTTATGGTACCAATTCGAATTCATTCCATATCAAACAAAAAATTATTACGTAAATCTATTCAGAAACCTCGGTGAAATCTGTGTACATACGTAAATATGCCGAGTAAGTGGGAAAACCTCCTCGTTTTTTTGAACTCGGTTTCATATAGTAAAGTGTTACGGGTAATTTGTTGTATGTGGCACGGTTTCAACTGGCTAATTTAGATAATGACAATAATATAGTATTTACGCCCAAAATTGTGGCTTTATTTTCAAACACGAATAAGTCTTGTGAATTTAGTTTATTAAACACACATTACAATGAAATACATATCCAAGTCCTGGCTTAGGACGAGAAATAATTACGAATGTAATACATAATATTATCTCATGTAATATTATTATGTAACATATTACTTTACAAATGCATTTATTTTTAGAAGGGGCATATAATATATCACGAGCTAGTCCACGTTTCATAGGCGATTCAAAAATGCCAAATTTTATCTACATGACGTGAAGATAAAGTCTATTCAACGTTACGATATCCGAGACCAAGTAAACTTGAGAAGTACTGTGTTCATTGTGCTAAAACGAAGTAATGCATATGCATTAAAATGCTGATGAGGATCACCTACACCTATTTCAAATATATAGTATATTTTATTGAAGAAACAAAACGAAAAGAAATAAAAGATTTTGTAAAAAGAAAAAAATTTTGGGGCATTCAATTTAAGTGGCTGGTTCATGTTTTTTTTTATAACAAAAGACAGCAAACAAGCATGTGACTCCTTTGATGATAAGAGACAACTACAGCCTATAGACGTCATAGATGTTATAGCTTAGTCGCTGTCCTGTAACCAGTGTGTTAAGCCAATTGTGAAATTTACCAGCTACCCTAAGTTCTGGACCAAAACATGACAGTCTCATTATGACGGCAAGAATAGGAAAGGGGTTAGATCCCTACACAGCATTCTATCACCAGTGGTTGTTGGTAATCACCCGTTCCACCTTTGCTCTCCCCTTCCCAACTGCTAGACAAGACAGTAGATGGTCTGAGCTACACTGAGGACCAAAACAGTGGTTAATCAAATTGTAAATCATTTAATATGCTTTTGAAATCTATATATTAATACGTGATGTCAAAACTTTGGACCCCTTTTTACGAAAATTGCGCGGACGGAGAGGCATAAAATTTAGCACACTTATAGTTTATGAGTAGGACAAGTGCAGAACGCTAATATTTTTCAATAATAATGCTTATAAAGTACATTAAATAAATAAATAAAATATTTCCCACATTACCATGCATTTAACACACACACAAACAAATATATCGATGACGATGATAAAAGATCACAGATGGCGCACTAAAAAGTTTGGAAACAAAGTAGTTGGTCTTGAAAAATGAAGATGGCGTTCTTATCAAAAGGATATCAAAATTTGATATGGTCGAATTTCGACCAACAGGCGACCATTATTAAATAATTAAATGAAGGACTAAATTGCTACAACACTCTGTCAATAAATATCAATTATATAGAACCTAATGAAACTATTTTCTCAATAAAGGAGTTCCGACTGTTTACATGGGAAGCGACAAGATGTGAACACTAAATAAAAATAAATGGGCTTACAGAGACGGTAACTTGTTAGATTATGTGAAATTAAAATCGTAATAATATTATAAATGTGGACTCTGAGGTCTAGCGGCCCAGGACTTGACTGCATGTGGTCCCAGGTTCGATTCCCGGGTCGGGCAACAAAGAGAAAATTTTGTTTTTCCAATTTTCCTTTAAAAAAATGTTGCTCGGGATTGAATGTATGCCCGGTTGGCGATAAGCTGGTTGTACCTCTATATTTACCTCTCTCTCAAATGAGTCATTCTGGTGTATATAATAATTGGTCTTGTAAGCATACGTGACAACTAACAGTTGAAACACTAATGAATGCTGGTACAACTCAGCTAGTCTGACGACGGTGCTCGAAAATAAGAATGCCTACTGGTCAAACCATCGACTTTTGACTCATTCGATTCATGAGGAGGACTTCATGACAAGGGCCCGCAGAATCTGCGGGCCCTTGTCATGAAGTCATTCGAACTGAAACTCTAAACCTGGTTTAAAAGTAATAGTATTAGGTCTTTTCCTAATCTTGCACTTCTTCTAAAGCACATAAAAAGAGGTGTTGTAAGTTTGACTTATTAGTGTGTGTATGGGTTTTTGTTAAGGCCCCATACTCAGTCAGCCAGAAGAGCAAACCACCGCGCTCCCCCGTTCCATGATTACTATGAACAATGGCGCTCTAAAGTAAACGTCTAAAGCGACAAATCACTATTTTTGACACTATAAAAGTAATTTGAAAAAAAGTATAAAAACTGAAACACTTATCTTTTAGGTATAGTACTTATCTATGTTTATGTTAAATCTGGTGCCGATATTTTCACAATTGAAGTAGACAGAAAGCAAAATCTTTAAAAAAAGGGTTAACTTTTTGATTTTTTTCTATTAAGCAAAGTGAAATGAATCGTGTTTTGGAAACACTAGTCTAGTAAAGCATATTCATGTTAATCTTGGGGTATTTTTGTCAGCAAGATCCATGATTGCATTGTATGAAAAAAAAAAGTAAATTGCTGACGTATTTTAGCGTCTAAGGCCCCTTAATAGCATCATATCTCCTAAGCAATTGGTTATTCTTATTATTGCTGCGTTAAAAAAAACAACGAACACACAGCGTTTCCATTCGTTAAACTTCGTTTTATTTTTAACGCAAATGTTACTGAAAAATGTCTTAGCCTTAAGAGGTAATTATATTAAAATAATATGGCCTAATTATAAATACATACAATTGCATTATAATGCTTTTTTTTAAACAAAAAAGGACCGTGTTGGTACGGGCTTCTTTTCAGGATAGACCATCTGCCTTCTTACCAAGAAGCTCGTAAAAGGCGTGCGTAGACTTACTGTCACTAGCACCGTGACATTTGACTACTCGTCTGGATTAGTACCACCGCCTTAAATATTCCTGCAGCAATAACTTAAGAAGTAG
>NJDD01002424.1:0-16692 GCA_002245505.1 Calephelis nemesis
TTCTCTATGAAGTCCCGTCTCTTCTTACGTAGTATTGTATTCTCTTTGCAGTCAACAAGTCACAAAACAAGTGTAGCAAAGTGTAGTTTTCAGTCTGGTAAGTCTGATTTTATTTTTTAAAATTAATTATTGTAATTGGACTGACTGAAGAATCTGTGAACATTGGCTGTCTAGACCAATTCTATGTACACCCCCTTGACCTTTCTTCGACAGCTTGACATAATCTTCAGGACTGGGGTACAAACTGGGTTCAGTCTAGCCTAATAAAAGGGAATCCTTATATTCGATCCATGAATAAAACTTCAATATCCGTTGTCAGTAGACTTAAGGATTGGTTACGTTTGTACCCCAGTTTTTCTTCATAAAATAAATGTTCGAGATTCTCCTATCTGCGAGTGTAGACAGGAGGAAGGTACAGTTGATCACATTTTATTTAATTGCTCAAAATTCCCTACATCCTTGTACGATATCCTTCCAAGTGATTTTCCTAAACCTCTTAACTTGTATATGTTTACTACTCTCAAGTAACTGCAATATTTTGAAATTGTTACGTAAATATATAAAATCTAACAAAATTAAATTATAAAAAAAAATATGGTAACCCATATGTGTGTCAGTCCTTTGTAAAGTATGGTGCTGGCATATATTATATTGTGTATGTTTCTTTTTAGGTAGCTCAATATCTTCAGATAAAGTAAAAGACTTATTGTGTGGTGGTCCCGTACCTGACATTGGCTAAATGAGTCGTGAAAAACGATTGAAAGCCATACTTATGAAAGAAAAAGAAGAAGAATTATTACAATTAGACTCTAAATTATTCAAAGTAAATCTGATTAGGCTTTGAACTATTAAAGGTCCCCATCGAAACAATATTTACTTTAAATTTTGTGCAAATCGAAACAAGTATTTGTCTATGAAATTAGTGTTTCATCGTTTTCTTCAACAATATGGATGAACATTGTATACAAAATTGCTGTCGTATATGCTTAGACGTTGAATCTAAACTTGTATCCATTTTTGAAGATTCCTTAATTCATTTGCAAGTGAAGGCCTGTCTTCCTATATCAGTGGCGACCAATGACAATTTACCCAAATCTATATGTGCAAATTGCGTAACACAATTGAATGACTTTTATAATTTTCAACTGAACGCTCGTTGTTCCCAAGATTGGCTTGAATCTTCCATACAGAAGAAAGCTAAATCATGTACAGAAACCAAACTTGTCGTACAACCTTTACCTGACTCAGAATATAACTCAGATTCTCTTCTAGAATTTCTTAATAACACTGCTAACATAGAGGAATATTTAAATAATTTAGGCAAGGAGGATATACCTTCCATAGTAAACATGCTGGATAAAACAGAAGCACATAATGTAAACAAAGGTAAATTGCTTAATAAATTTCCTAGCCCGAAGAAACACGAGTACCAGGTGGCCCAAAACATTAATATGGATATAGATGTCCTAGATTCTGATACAGAAATAGTTAAAGAAATATTAATGAAAGAAGTTGAACCAAAAAAACTTAGTATTGAAAAAATATTAACATGTTATGGTTGCAAGTTGAGATGTGACAATGTACAAAAACTGTCCAAACACTTAAGTGTATGTGAACTGTCTCTCAGGACTTGTGTTCATTGTAATTTGTTATTTGATTCTAAGCAAAAAATGAGTCAACATCTCTCTGTACATAGTAACAGTCATGATATTTCTACATCAAACACAGATGGCAAAGATAAGCCAGTAGTAAAGTATCACAAAGATTATATAGCATCACTAGGCTATGTATATTCCTGTAAGCAATGTGGTGACACATTTAATAATAGATTGATGATGTTCAAACATGCCAAAGACCATATAATCAAGTCGGATGAAAGAGTATGTGATATATGTGGACATATATTTCAAGGTAATGATGCATTATTGAATCACAGGAAAGAAGAACACGAAAAACCAGAGAAGTCTTATTACAGGTAAATTATATATATTCATAGGTTTAATTTCTATTATAGTGGGTTTTCTAATATTAATACCAAAATTGTCCAAAAATTGGTAGTGTTATAAGAAATAGACATAGATATCTTTTTTTGGGGTATTGGCAATTACCATCTATTTTAAGAAGATTCTGCCAGTTTCAAATTACGAAAGAAAAAATGTTCTGTTTAAAAAAATGATTAAATTATATACTTAGTAATTGCTTGGGTTAGGTAATTCTTCCACTGAAAAGACAAACACAAATACATAAATATGAGTAAATATTAATACATAGGAGATCAGCGGAGTATACTATGTAGATTCATATTTTAATATAATTTTTGAAAATTTAATTAAGTTTGAAAAGGTCTTGTTCGAATGAATGAGTTAAGAGGAATGAAAAATTTATAGGAAGAGGAATGTTTATTGAGTGAAGTTGGTTATACAGACGTTCCAACTTATTATTATTGGGATAAGCCAGGAAAATATGATCAAAGATCATCAATCATCATCATCTAATCCACATTCACATAAAAACAGAAGATATCTTTCTAACTATGTTTGAAAATTGACATATGAGATATGATACTTGTACCCAGTCAGTTCGCATCAGCCTAAATTATAATTAAGATAAGTAATAATTATTCCAAAATTATGAGTATAGCAATGGTCAAAATACTTTTTATTTTGCATCTCGTTTTTGCTAACTTTTATAAATATTGTTTCAGGTGCAAAGTCTGTAATTTTACATCTCCAGATAGAAAAGAAATATACAGTCATGTTGTAAAGCATACACAAGTCAAACAATTAAACAGACATCTCTGTGAGTCGTGTGGTCAGAGTTTTGCTACCCAGCAGTCACTTATACGACATTCTCAGCAACATTTGTCTGAATCCCACAAGTGTGATATTTGTAATAAAAAATTTGCCACCAAAACATTAAGAGACAAACATAAATTAAAACATATTGAATTGGTTATTTGTGATAAGTGTGGCAGAAATATTAGCATTCTAAAGCTAGATACACATCTCTGCATGTGAAGACTGGAGATTATATACTTCATCCGAATAAAAACAGACTTTAGAAACCAGAATGTTTCTTTCTCATTGTATATGGGCAGCAGGTTTGTCATTGGAAATGTGCAGAAGATATGGTAATTGTGGTATGGTATGGTAATGGTAAAACAGACTTTAGAAACCAGAATGTTTCTTTCTCATTGTATATGGGCAGCAGGTTTGTCATTGGAAATGTGCAGAAGAAATGGTAATTAGTGCAGGAGAATCAGAATAAACTATATTTACATTGGCCAAACAACTGGTACTGCATGTAGACATTTTTAGAAACTACCACAGAATCAAAATCGTAGCCACACAGAAATTCTGGCTCAAAAATTGCATATTAGGATAAAGATGTTGTTAAATGTAAAGTAAGTAGGCTATGATTTTTGATTAAATTTTTTGTGAACAATGTATCTCAAACTTTCTGATGCAAAATAAAGTTCTAATTTTCAGTATTACAATATGTATAACAAGTTATCAAAATGCTACTCTCTTCGCTTAATAGATAAGACAGAATTGAATGTTCAAAAGTTCAAATATTTTGTCAATAAGAGTACTTGCTATAGTTTGGTACTGGTTTGGAAGTATAGAAGCCAGAAACGTATAAAAAACCTTAGCATTCTAGAAACACACAGTTCACTTTTACTGCATATACAGCACAAAAATGAGGTGAAAGTCTGTTTGCATTAGATACTTAGGTACTTGTCTTTCGGTGTTGTAATTATTAAATCGTAATAATGAAAAAAAAGTGTCTTGAATAGGCATTATTTACCTATACTCTATAAATCTATTTTATTATAAAATGAGTACCTAACAGTAGTTTGCTTGAAATGAGACAAAGCTGTTAATTTATTTGATTTTATTAGACTAATTACTTTAAATTAAATGTTACTCTGACAAATATTGTAAAATGCTACTAACATAAACTTAATTCTAAACATACTAACAAAAACAAAACCAACTTCTATGTCCGAAATTGAAGAAGTCTGTAAAAATTATCCTTATTCTGTAAGGCATAAGAGTGTGGAAGTCAATTAATGTTTTCATATAAGATGGCATACAAATGCATTTGCGGTTTTTACGGATACCTGCAAATTAATATGTGTTTAATTTTTGCGAGAATCAAAAATCCATCAATCTTGAAGTTGAGGTTTGCGTGATGTGCCTCTGCCTACGTCTTCGGGGGCATAAAACTAAGTTCGTACTTAGCCATCTCTCTCTTAGTGATATTTGCAATTTGAACATATTTTTGTCTAGAATGACCCCTAGGTATTTTGTTGAATTTTCCCAGGGGATTATTCTATCGAAGATATTGATGGTACTCGGAATTCCATAGGGTCTCATCCGTTCGCAGGGTTTGTTACTCCGATTGAGGAGCACCGCTGCATTTTTATTTTTACTTTACGCCACTTCCTGAACCAGTCGTCCAGGAGAGTGGCCGCGCTACGAAGGGTTTTGCCTATAAACTGTCCGCTATAGCTGGTCGTATATAGAGCCGTATCGTCCGCTGAGAGGGCTATGTGGACGCGCGGTGGTAGTGGTACGTTGTTCGTGTACAGGCTGTATAGCAAAGATGAGAGCACCGAGCCCTGCGGCACTACACTGCTACATAGAGTACCTTCTACACGAAACCTGAATTTGCGATTCGACAAGTAGTCTCGTATGATGAGTACGAGTTTGTCTGGGACGCCCATTTCGTAGAGCTTATTGATTAGGTCGTTGTGCCAGACCTTATCGAACGCCTTGCCCACGTCAAAGAATGGAGCTCCCGTGTATACGGGGAGACGTCTATTCAGACCGTCTAATATGTGCTCCGTGAGGCGGTGCACTTGATTTGTACATGAATGGGCTGGTCGGAAACCAAATTTCTCATCCATTAACAAATGTTTCTCGGCTACGAAAGTCTTAAGGCGGGCGAGGATAAGCCGCTCGTATATTTTGCTGATTGACCTTATAAGACTCATCGGGCGGTAACTACTCGCGACGTTACGAGGTTTACCCGGTTTGTGAATTCCTGTTAATGGAGCGTTGGGCTATGAGCTATTCCAAAGTGAGGTTTTGAGTCAAAAAGCTAGACTCGCTTTGCCTAATTCTGTGCTTATCCCAACGTTATTGTATGTAAGCGAGAGTTGGGTATGTCAGGAAGATCATGAAAGTAGGATAAATGCGGTCGAAATGAGAGCACAACGGAAAATCTGTGGTGTAACGCTCGCTGACCGCATTCGTAACAGTGAAATCAAAGAAAGAGTGGGATTGAAAGAAAGTATTGGTGTTAAAATGCGAAAGGGCATGCTCCGCTGGTTCGGTCATGTGGAAAGAATGACAGATGAAAGATTGACAAAGCAGATATACAATGCGAATGTGGATGGATGTAGGTACCCGGGGAGACCAAGGCTGACATTTCACGATCAGATTAATCGGATATCATCCGAGGGTGGTGTCAAGAGTCTCCGAAACCGGCGTGTTTGTATGAAAAGGAAAATGAATGTGAAGGAAACAAGACATGTTCTTCAGGGTCGTGAAGTCTGGCACTCGATACTCTCTGCCTACCCCGTAAGGGACTTGGCTGAATATATGTATGTATGTGAATACCTATGACAATGGCTTCTTTCCACTCATCAGGAAAGGCACTGCCTGCTAGTAATACATTGAAGATGTTCACTAGTAGGTATATGAGTGCGGACGGAAAGTATTTAATAACTATTCGAGATGCCGTCCGGCCCGGACCCGCTTGGCTCGGATTGTAGAGACTGGACTTTTGCATCGAGTTTTTGCCAGTTTACAACCTGTTTGGTTTTGGTTACCAATAGCGAGGGATCATCGGACCCTAGTTTGAATACTACGGGTATGTGATCGAAGTCTAGTTCGTGTTGCACTTCTACCGAGCGTACCTGTAGGGATACGCCGCGTAGCAGTGCTAGATCTGTCGTACTAGGACTGAGATGGATACTGTGATCCTCATCTACGAAAGAATATCTGGTAGTATTATTCCCCGTATTGATCCGGGCTCCTTTGCAGAATCAAGCATCTGCCTTCCTGCCAGGCAGCTCATAAAAGGCGAACACAGGCTTATCGTCACTAACACCGTGACATCTGACTAGAAGGTAGAGTTTCGCAGCGACTCACCCGGATTGGTACCACCGCCTTACCTATTCCTGCCGCCATAACGTCTGACGTGTTCCGGGTCGGAGGGTAAGGTAGCCGGTAAACTTACTTTTGCTCGAGACCTAACATCCTGGCCTCAGGTCGGCAACGCACCATTACCACCTTTGGTGTCTCTAGTCAGCGTAAATTTCTTATTATCAGGAAATCCGTCCGCTTGTTTGGCTTCCATTGTCATAAAAAAAAGGCTCAGAGGGAGCTACTAGGATGAGGTCTAACCTATCCGTAAGCATGTTCAGTGCGAGGCTGTTGTTGTTATTACGCTGGCGCCGCAAAAGACCACTCTTACTGTTTAGGTCGCCTGGCAGGAAAAATGACTCACCCATGTTGAATAGGGTTGTTATTCGCTGTTGCTGTCGCTTTCTAACAGGGGTTTGTTACCACTGAGATAGGCTAATGCTAGTACGATGGACCTGTGTCCAGTCATAACCACCTGACGTACTGACACCTCTAGGTTCTCCAGCTGCGGAGGATCTAGGGGGGCTATTTGTAGATATCTTTTGTAATAGATAAAGTATATCGTTCCTAATAAGGTTGTAGGTAATTCGCGATATTGAGATCATGCCTACAAGGTTTTAGGAAAGTCTCTTGTACTAGGAGTATGTATGTCTAGGTTATGTGTTTTTACAAACTCCCGTACTCAATCTGTTTGCCGAGCAAGACAATCGAAGAAAGAACAACGTACGTGAGTCTCAAAAAATAACAATCTTTTGCCATTTTTATCCCAGTGGTGATGGTGTGTTGCCAATCTAAGTCTGGGAGCTCACGTAGCTATTTTTACCCACTTCCGCGGTGGTCGCGGAACTGCGGTTTTATTTAAAAACTCGCGAGGCCGGTAATTTGTGCGGTCACACAGCCGTCGCTGTTGAAATCATCGCCCGCAAACTTGTACGATTCTACGGGCGGGAGAACGCTACCCCGCGGGAATCGCAAACAACCGTGGTCTCTGTGGTTGTAAATCGCGTAGTGAAATGTCCTCTTACTTTTTGCATATAAATCTATATTCTACAGAACATGCGGGTGGCAACAACCGCAGCGGACGCGGGCAAAAACCGCTCCGTGAGTTCTTAGGCTAAGACCGATGTGTTAAGCCTTTAGTTTAAGATAAATTAGATCGTCTAATAAGCACTGATGCTATAATTGCAGGAGTAGGTAAACGGTGGTACCAATCCACTTAATTTGGCATAAAATAAGGACCTAGTTTCAGTCACGGTGCTAGTGACAAACAAACCGACCACTGCTTCTTACAAACTCTCTTTTAACTTAGCAATTTAATAAATCACTCGAAGTATCTACGTGACTGAAGTCCTGGACAGTCGCTAGTATAAAGTACCTTGTATTATAATTTTGGCTGCATCATGAGGGTTTAGTTCAGATAACCATGGAGTAAACCGGTGCGAGGATGTGGAGTGCATCCCACTCATGGCGGTGGCCAGGTATACAGACGTCGTGTTTATATTCTTGGTCCAGGTGTGAAGGCGTAACTCTTCACTTATTGAATCCATTAAACCTGAGATTAGAAAACAGTATTTTTGAATTATCTATAGCTTCAGGGACCACGAACACTTAAAGCAGTATTATTTCCACCTTGCTAAATGTCCGCCTTTAAACCGCCTTCATATATTTTATGGTATTCGTCATAAGGTTGTCTTTCTCCTATGACAATTGAAATAATACGTAGGTACTGGTTTAAAAGCTTATGTTAGGACACACAGTGCAGCTAAAAGTAACACCCTACGAATTATTTGTACACCAATAACATCTTTGATATTCATAGGCGTCGAATATTTCTTACCATCTGAAAATATAAGTGCTTGTTTGGCTTTCGGCACGATAAAAAAGCGTTGATTTTTTTAATTAAAAACCTACTTGCATCAAGGTAGCGTATGATACTAATATTATAAATGCGAAAGTTTAAAAGAATGGATGCATGTGCGCTTGTTAATCTTTCACGCTCAAACTACTGAACGGATTTAGGTGAAAGTTTACTGGCATATAGGTTACATCTGATATATCAGAAAGACATTATAGGTTACAATTTATAATTCGCCTCTGTGGTCAAGCGGTCCAAGTGTCGGACGTGACTTCATGAGGTCCTGGGTTCGAATCCCGGGTCGGGGCAACCAAAAGAAAATGTGGTTTCCGATTTTCTAATACAAAAAATTGCTCGGGATTGGAAATGTGCCTGGTTGGCGATAGGCTTGCCACTTATCACATTGTGGGACTTAGAGTCTTCGGAAAGTCGTGGGTGCCCTGGTTGTGCCTCTGCCTACCCCTTCGAGGATATAGGCCTGAAGATACTTAATTTTTTAAACTCACGAAAAAAGACCTGACATTTAAGTCTCAGGTTTTCAACGTACCATATCCATCTTTATTGTATAGGTAGAAGCGAAGGGTATTTCTTAGTAACAGGAAATTCGCCCGTTTGCCTTCCAACCCCGTAAAAGTACTTCGGAATTAAGCTTATGTGTCACCTCTTAAGCCGAATTTGGCGGCGCTGTACGAAGCCATATCAGCACATGGCATTAAGCCTGCACTAGAATTAATGGCAACAATGTGGCCGTGTTGACGTTCAATCATATGTGGCAGGAATGCTTGAATTACCTGAAAGATGGTACAGGTATTAGGAGAAAGCCTTTGTGCGTGCGTGCGTGTGTGTGCGTGTTATGTGTGTGCGTGCATGTCTGTCCGTAGCATTAATCTTTTAAAGGGATGGACTGATTTCGATGCGGATTTTCTTGCTTGGATCTGACGTGATCGAGAGGGTTCTTAGCTACATTAAATGTATGTTTTGTCGAGGGTTGATGATTTTTTTAACTTAGTGATAGTTTTGTGATTTTAGGCGAGGATAAAAACAGTAAGTATATAATGTTATTTTAACATAATTTTAGCTAAGTCTGAACATGGAAATTCCATAGACTAGCCGATTGCTAATGCCTCATTCTAATTCCTAAAGCCGATGCCTAAAAGGCAAAATTTTCTTGATATCCTAAAACAATCTTGTCTACACATGGTATCACTATTGTCTGGATCATACTTATCAATTGGCGAGGAAATATCTACTTACCTAATGAGTAAGAAAATCACTGCCTTACCCAAAAATGTGCCATTAAATTTTTTTCAATAACTTTTACAATGACGTCCGATTGTAGATGCAGAAGGGGCCCACACTTGGCTGCTCCAGCGCTGCTCACGACCATGGTTACCTCCATCAGTTGACGCCGCATCAGAGCAGCTAGGGAGAGAACTTGCTCTCTCACTGTCACGTCTATTTCGTAACCGTAGCACTGTGTAGAAGAAATAGAAATTATGTGTCATTGGTAAATAGCTTATTAGTTGTGAATTCACACAAAGCTCCTAGTAAATGTAGCTGGGTACATTTGGTGGAAGAATGCGCAAGCGTCCCCACCATCTCGCCAAAACTGCACACTGAAGGCGGGCGTAGAGGTTTTTAGTGGGTACTGCGGCACCAGCGAGTCTTATACTTGGGCCATTTCACAGGGCCCGGTCGTGCGTAAATGCATTTTCCTCTACGAGAACAAAAAAAGATACCTTACCTAGGAACCTTTTTTGTATCACGCTGTTAAGACAGTGGCGTAGGTATGTATGCACCTACCTATTTCCTATTGTAGATTTCCTTTATTATTCAAGCTTTGGTAGCAACGCATTCTTGTTAGCGCTGGTGAGTTTTGGTGGCACGTGCATCACCACCAAAAGATTCATCTACTGCTTTGGCTTCCATAAGGAGTAAAGTTAGGCCAATTTAATAGATCACATTTGACATACCTACGTCAATTTAAGTAAATATCTGTCAAAACTCAAAATAAAACAAATATTATGCATTATTTTGACATTAGCACCTATTATAGTTATGTATTTTGAAACGGAAAGTTAAGCAAAGCTGCAATACTAATTTTAAATAATGAATTAATAGTATGATTGATAATAATATGATTAATAATTTAAGTAATATGACTGAAAGGCACAATTTCATATTGCATTGAAGTGTCAAATGTGACCTATTAAATTGACCCAACTTTAAAATATATGCATAACTTACGTCACCGTCTTTTTTTGTTATCTCTTCTACTACCGCGTTGTTTCGCCTAGCGTCTTTATCCCAACATATCACGGTCGCGCCAAGTTCGGCGAACTGAATGGCCAGCTCACGACCAATTCCAACTCCTGCGCCAGTTATCTGTAAAATCATAAAGTAGGAATAAACGATCGAAAGGAGATCGCATTGGAAAATCCGTTGTGTACCAATCGCGAATCGAAATAGCGACAGAAAGTATGATAGCCGTGTTGGTACGGGCTCCTTTGCAGAACAGACCACCTGCCGTCCTGCCAGGCAGCTCATAAAAGGTGAGCATAGGCTTACCGTCACTAACACATGACATCTGACTAGGTGGTAGAGTTTCACCTTGCCTATTCCTGCCGCCATAACATCAATGATTGCCATTGACGTATTCCGATTCGGAGGATAAGGTAGCCGGTAAAACTTACTTTTGCTCGAGGCCTAACATCCCGGCGTCAGGTTGGCAACGCACTATTATCAACTTTGGTGTCTCTAGACGACGTGAAATTCTTACATCAGTAAATTTGTCACCTTGTTTCCCTTCCAATATCATAAAAAAAGATACGAGGTTGACTATATAATGCTAATGAGGAGACCTAAGCAAACATTCCACGATTAAATCGCTCGGTTATTTTTTGAGGGTCGAGTCGAAAGTATCCTATACCAGTGTATTTTTTGAAATGAGTAAGTAGGTAATTAATGTGTAGGAAGCTAGGGCAGTGTGTAAAGATAGTGACATTAATGTCAGCACTTAGAGACGTCAATTAACATTTACGGCCAATGTTAATAATGTATCTCTAAAGATGGATTTCAAGCAATCTAGATAGTTGAGTATCCGCCGGTCTATCCTATACCTAATTGCCATATTTATCCTACGTCCAGTTATGTAATTGGCAAGCTTTAACATAAAAATAGATCAAAATATCAATCTTGGACTGCAAGTTTTGGATTAGGATTGATTATTAATATTGGCTGTTAATCTATAATAAGTCTGAATAAAAAATATCAACTTAATGACTAATCAAAGACATTTCAGGTACGGCCGTTAGCAATCAAAACTCCTTGTCTGATCAGCAACAGACTTGGCGTGAAGATATGTTTGAATGTAAATAACTGAAATATGTATATACCTATTGTAAATATATTATGCAACAGTGTACAAGATGTGGATTTAGTGTACTTGACATCCTCGGTTCCTAACTTTGCTTTAAAATTGCAAGATGGAAGGGTACCTACTGTGTGCCATTTGTGAGTTTTTACGTTTAATGACCTAAATGTAAGGTTATTTATGTAATTAGTCAAAACCACAAAATTATTCCATACATTTGGATCATCCAAACGCAAACGCGGTAGTAAAATAAATTCGTGCGAAACTCACACTCAACACACTGCCCTAAGTTTCAACTAACCAGAACTGTCTCGCCATACAAATTCTTCATAGTTGGAGGTATTAACACCCTTATTGCGCCAATGACACAGACAGAGCATAGTTTGACAACAAGCACCAACGTATCAAGACTCCACAGAGGGATCGCTATCAAAACCCCGCCACTCCACCATGGTATAATCCATTCTTCTTCAAAAGCTCTAAACTTTCGCGCTATGCATCCTACAACACGTAAAAATATATTTCTCTTACGCATAAATGTTATATCTAAAACCAACTATCTCTTTGAAATATATGTAAAAAGACATATTTATTAATTTCTGAAATTTAAAATTAGAATCCGTGTTCAAATCCAAAGATATGCCTGTAATAGATAAATATGGAACAGATTAAATCAGACGTTGGAACTAATTAACCCAGGGATTCCCAAAGTGTGCGCTGCGGCGCCCTGGGGGCTGATTATGCCAAACCAGCAAAAAAGCAGGGGCAGTTGCCAACTAAAATGGAAAAGTTTACATCAAATCGCTGTCAAATGACGTGTTTTGTTTGCTATCTCCAGTGACCAACAGAAATATAATAGAGATAATGACGTCATATGATTTACACTTTTACATTTAGAGTTGGCAACTGAGTTACATAATCAGCACCCTGGTGCACCGTAGAAAGTATAGAGGGGCGCCGTGATTCAACCCATATAATATTCGCGAGTATTTTTTTGAGCGCATCGATAATGAAAATAGCCTTGTCAAACTAAAGTCACACATACGAAATTTCAAATTTGTAACGACGTGTATCTGCTTGAGTCGTGTGCGTCGTCGTCGCTCTCTTCCCTAAAATTACCTACTTACGCTCTTGAAAACTGTTTGTACCCTGCCTGTCCCACAATTTTATTCTCCCGTGCTCACTTTATTGCGAAACGGGCAGTGCGTTTGTTTACAAGCGAGTGACGCGACAGACGTAACATCGTGTTTTGTTTCGCTTTGTTTTTTGTCAATATCGCAAGCAAATTGACAGATTTTTAAGAAATAAACAAGTTGGTAGTTCAAATTGTAATGATATAGAACCTTTCAGTGCACAAACCCCACCAGGATTCATATAACAAGATAAAGGAGTCTCATTGAACTCTCTTGCGGCAGAAGCCTTAAAACTAAATTTAAAAGTTCCGATTTGACTTTTGGTTGTCGGTTTAAGCTGGATTTTCAGTTGTAGCTGTAAAAAGGAACAAATATCGTTCACGTAACAATGTGGATCAAAAAACGAGAGTAGTAATGTCAAGTCTTAATCCATTCTTTGAAAACTGGACGGAGATATGCAAGCTCGCCGTCACATTGATTCGACTAATTGTCGTATTTTATTTTTATGTTTCGTAAGTATCCCTTTCATATTTCTGTTTCCAATGCTTTTATAATAAAAAAACAGAATGAATCTGTAGACTTTTATTTTTTTCATCTCTGCCTACTCTAACTGCTATTATTGTAGGTAGGTACCTATATCTTGCGACTCTTTCTTTTTCAAATAGCTAGCTTGGGTAGGGCGCCGTGACAAAATACTTAACCTGATAGGTACTGCGCCGCGAGCTATAAAAGATTGGGAACCCCTGAATTAACCCCATTAAGTGAGGTGAGGTATTTCAAGCGCTTCTTTGTTTTTTTTTGAGTTTGACGATCACATATATTTAGGTACATCCTAAATCTATGGACAACTATAATCGCCGAGTCAAACGTTTGAAATTTGTAAATACGTAAGTACCATGGACGTACAATTTTTATTACAGGTCTATGGTAGGTACATCCTACTAATATTATAAATGCGAAATTTGTATGTTTGTTTGTTACTCCTTCATTCAAAAACCATAGAACCGATTTTAATGAAATTTGGCACATTCATAGAGGGTAACTTGGATTAGCACATATGACATTCCTATGTTTAGTTTAGTTTTTATGCCGAAAAAATGTTGCTGTGGGACCGTTAACCACGAGGGCAACAGCTGGTAATGCACTAAATAGGAATGTGGACTTTATGTACCTAGTCTAGTACCATAGGAATAGTAATGTACCTACCTACCTGATTTAATGTTTATGGTTTGAACATAGATGGTTTGACGCAGTACAGTTATCAAAATTAAAATATGTCATAATCTGTCATTAAATGTATATGAATGAAATAGTGTATTACAATTTCGATGTTAATGAATTAAACGACTATATATTTCCTATTATATTACTTCCATATTTATACAAAAACACCACTAGTTTGTACAAAAATGGCAAAACCTTTACAGAAAGAAAGAGAGAATAGGTCCGCTGAAAAGAAGGACTTCACGTTTCATCCCTATAGTATCACGCCAGAGAGTGCACATACAGCTATATTGTTGTTGGAGTCTAAAGAACCAGAAATACTATGTCAGGTAGGCGAAAACGGGTTTGACTATCTGCCCCAAAGACTACTAATTACTCACTCCACACTCACTCCTTTCACCGCTGCGATATGTTGTGACAGTACGGGTCACAGGAAGGGTCAGAACCATTGATCTCTAAGTATATGGACATGAAATAGTTACCAAAAAAGCCTGCCGCTGGATACTAAATATGGCTGCCATTTGACATTACTAAGACTGTCCAGAAAACGTAAAGTATCGATATCGATACATAATCCATAATCTTAAAATCAAAAATTTTCAATAAACCCCCGACAAACCAATTTTTACGATAGTTACGTTACCAACGATAAACACACTATCGCACACATTTTAAAGTGCTTTAGGCAAACTCCAAATATAATAAAACACAATACAGTCAACTTTTAAAAAGTATGATCAATCAGCAACCTTCCAGTTCTTTCATTAGGTCCTTGCGTCCTTTATTGCGTCTATAAATCTTGGTTCTATTTTATCATCGCCATGTTGGTATCGCCATCGCTAATTGGTATTTTACGTAATAAAATTTGGTATAGTAATTGCTTTAGACACTTTAAAGAAACATCTAATATATAAAATTCTTGAGTCACGGTGTGCGTAATTGAACTCCTCTGAAACCGCTCGACCGATTCTCTTGAAATTTTGTGAGCATATTGAACAGTTTTGAGGATCGGCCAACATCTATTTTTCATACCCCTAAGTGATAAGGGTGACCCACTCCAATTTTTTTGCTAAAATCACAATAAACGTATAGCAGAACAACGTCTGTTGGGTCAGCTAGTATCTAAATAATATTATCACGCTGGCAAAGCCGCGGGCAACAGTACAAAACAAAGTTTGCGTCAGAAAAGGTAGTATTTCGATATCGATACATGATCTATTAATATATATAAGAATTATTATTTACCTCTCGATTGAAATTGCTACTAATGTATAGCTACTCAGTTGGCTTATAAATAGGGAAATGCAATGAAAAGAAAGAAATAACATTTTTTCACTTTTCACCAGCATATTTTTTTACATTGTGATGTGCAAATATGTTTACTTTTACATAAGTTAACTCTTAATTTTATTACAATATTCATTATCATTATAAAAAAAAATGTGATCAGATTATACTCAAACCACTTTCCTTACTTAAAAGTGAGCACTTGAAATAATTCTTATAACGATAGACCATGATTGATATTTTCATTGGCAATGGTACCTATACATTTTTATCTCGTCCAAATATTATTTTCTGGAAACGTAAAATAAAATATCGACAATTGTAATAGTATACTTCACTATAAAAATTGAACACTAAATATGGATTCTTGGCAAGCATGACAACTGTCATGACGTCAATTTAAATCGACGCCAAAATGAGAATAGACAAAAATGTCGTTATCTCTTTCGGCGTACATAATATCAACATTTCTTAAAAAGAGACAAAGAGATGTTGTTAAGTTATATGTCGATTCCAACGGTATTATACAACTAAATTTGCTATATAACATTGTTGCACTTCTTTATAATATGTTCCTTTTTCTATGGTCAGAACCACAGAACAACTGAAACGATTATAATGATGACAGCACATGCGTATTTCACATTTTCGCTTGGAGGCATTTACAAAAAAGAAGCCGTTTGCCCGCGGCTTTGTCAGCGTATAAAAATTTTTCTTACAAATGTTTATGCCTTATTATGGATCTTTGGGGTTTGATTTTTGGAAAAAGTAGCCTACGTTTGAAAAATTTCGTCCATGTGTGTAGAATAAGCCTTTTGCTAATACCGCAGAACCGGTGTAGATTGTAGTGGGAAATCTTTCTGGTAAAACTGAATGTTGATAGAAGTAGGCGTTACTTTGCGGAAATCCATACGTAAATCCAACTAAAATGATTTAATTTGCAATTTTCCGCCTAAAAATGTAAATATATGAATTACGGCGTAACAAAACAGGAAAAACAGTGCGTTATGAATGAATTGGACTTCTCAGAAGCCAAAGAGCCCAAATATATCTAGCTCCACACAAAACGAACCAATAAACTGTTTTATTAGCACCAACAATACACATACTACTAAAAATTTAACCTACGTTTCGCTTCGTAATCAAAGCAACATCGGGAGAAATAGACTGCACTCTAAGAAGGTCGAGCAGAAACTAGTTTATATTCGTATAAAACTTTTGGCGGAAAATTGCAAATTAAATAATTTTAGTTGGATTTAACACTGAATGTGACAAGGTTGACTAAATTTCTTAGCACTCTCTAAGGCGACGGACTACGAATAAAGCTAGGCGTCGGGGAAAAATTTATTAATTTTGGCACGTCCTTTGCCAATCTTTCCGACGTATAGACTTTCATACTTTTAATAGTTACTAGTGACTAGTGGTCGCCCATTGGTCGAAATTCGACCATAGTAAATTTTAATATCTTGTTGATAAGAACGCCATCTTCATTAGTCAAGACCAACTACTTTGTTTCCAAACTTTTTAGTGCGCTATCTGTGATCTTTTATCGTTATCATCAATATATTTGTTTGTGTGTGTCAAATGCATGGTAGTGTGAGTAATGTTTTATTTATTGATTTAATGTAGGTACTTTATAAGCATTATAATTAAAAAATATTAGCG
>NJDD01002424.1:25051-74438 GCA_002245505.1 Calephelis nemesis
AGACAACAGTGTTTCAGGCCTATAATAAAATAACTGCTTTTAAAAGAAAATTAGATTTTTGGATCATTTGCATTGGTAAGAAAGAAATAGAAAGTTTTACGTTACTCATTGAGTTTGTTAGCGAAAACGATTCAGAAATGTTTGAAGATGATGTGTTTGAAGAATTAGTCCAATATCTCAGTTCGATGCGCGCATCTTTTGAAAAGTATTTTCCCGAAGAACACAATACAACAATTAAAGTGAATTCATGGATTAATAATCCTATTATACCCAACTTGGAAAAGCCTGAAAACATGTCAAACGAGATATATGAATCTCTTTTAAAAATGTCATCAGACACAAGTATGGAGTCACTGTTCAAAACGACGCCTCTCAATGATTTTTGGTGCGAAATCCAAGATGAATATGCAATGCTTGGCCAAATAGCTCTGGATATTCTTCTCCCGTTCCCAACTATATATTTGTGCGAAACAGGATTCTCTACCTACGCAGCCACGAAAACAAAATATCGCAATAGACTGGACGCCGAAGCTGATATGAGACTCCAACTTTCTTCCATCAAACCTGATATCGACCAATTGATGAAAAATAAAAAACAGTTTCATACCTCCCACTAGTTAGATTTTTTCTTTTTTAATGTTTTCAATTATTGTCCTTGGCAATTGGTGAAGTAAATAATAATTAGTAATAGTTACATTGTACTTTTATTACTCTGATTTATAAAGAATACACTTATAAAAACGATTGTTTTATTGTAGGGTTCCATCAAGTATTTCGCTTCCCAAAAGGGTTCCGTCTTTAAAAAAGTTTGAGAACCACTGGGTTAAATAAAGTTTATTGCCAATCCCTACTCCGCTGGTGAAAGTATACTTCGAATCACGCGTGGTAGGGATAAGAACAAAGATGGCGCGTAATGAAAAAATGTGACGCGTAACGAAAAAATGTTACACTATTTTTTTCCCAACCCCGATAAAGAAGTTTCACTTCAAAAAATTAAAATTATATGTCAACTTATAGAAAAAATAAATCGAAAAATATAAATACCATGTATATTGTTGCAGCAATACTAACGGACGACAGCGCGGCCTGGTTCTATGTCCGTATGAACTCACTGCGAGCGCTCGCGGAGCTCTGCCGCATCATACCGAAGGCGGCCTACAGCCTTATCGAGCCGAAGACCTTCGCTTCCCTCAGGAATATCAATAAGAAATGTTTGTCATTTTTACCTTGTAATTACTTAGGACTTTAATCAGGAACAAGTCAAGTTTCTTAGTAGGCAAATTAAAAAATATATTTTTCTTGTAGATGAGCACTGTGCAGCAATTTGTCCAGGTAGACTTATACCTATTCCTGCAGCCGTAATGAATCTTCTCATATACCGGTTTGCTGAGTAGGGTAGCCTGTAGACTTGCAAAATAGGTCTTTCATCCCGGCTCAGGACACCTACGCATCTTTATCTATGGTCTCAATAGACTGTTGTCTCTTACCATTCAGGAGAGCCATACGCTTGTGTCCGTTGACTTGTAACATAAAAAGACGTTGGATCCACACGTTAGTAATAAGCCTTAAGCAAGGATGACAAAAGCCTGGATTTTGACTGGACTGTTGGACTTTAGAAGGCATTGCTGGGTTCATGTTATTAACACGTTCACGTTATTACAATAGGAATCCTGTCAGTAGTTAGCACGTTGATTGATTGATATGACCAAGAATGACCAAAATGATTGTGTTTCCTCCTTACGACGTCTGGAAAAGTTGGCAACTCTGACCTGGAGTAATAATAATCTGTGCAATATCTGAAGGATGATGATATAGTTAAAAAAAGTATCCCCGAAGGGGTAGGCAGAGGCACAACCAGGGCACCCACGGCTAGCCGAAGACAAAGTCCCACAATATGATAGGTGGCAAGCCTATCGCCAACCGGGCACATATAATCCAAATCCAATCTTGAGCAACATTTAACATTTTTTTATTAGAAAATTGGAAATGTCACATTTTATTATGTTGCCCGATCCGGGATTCGAACCCGGAACCTCATGAAGTCAAGTCCAACACTTGCAACGTTATACCACAGAGGCGATAGAGATGATATAGTTATACCGAAGATACTAAACATAGTTTGCAACCGCGACTTGGAAAACTAGTACTCTGGCGAACAGAAAATATTTTTTTCATAAAACCTAAAGTTAACCTAGACAACTTGTTTTAAAGCTTAAAAAATATTTACTTTTGGTGTGCAAATATAATATATATAGATTTATTAAATTTAAATTTAACTGCTAGTAGTTTTATACAAAAAACAAAATAAACTAATTACACCCCAGTCAAGGAGAGTCCCATTGAAGCCCAGCGTCTGTCGGTGCAGTGCTACACGAACCTACTGAACTACCACGTGAGCACGCGCGCCATGTGTACGTCGGACTTCATGCAGGAGCTGGTCAACATACTGCAGGTATACATCTCGTACCAACTTCTATTGGATTACCTTGTTCTTGCTATATTACAAAAATAAGTACAGTTGTAAATACTATTTAAATTATGCGCTTCGGCTATATTCGTCAAGCTTCGGAAATCCGAATATATTTTAATAAGTTGTTAATACATAATTATTCATTTCGCTTAAATTTAGATTAGGTCAGCCAATTTATAATAAAAGTATAAAGTGAAACAGTGTAAAGCCGAAGCGCATAATTTAAATAGTAGTAAGTACTGGAAGTAAGTATATCCATGTCCATATCCCCGAAGAGTTAGGCAGAAGCACAATCTTCCACCCACGGGCACCCACGACCAGCCAAAGACACTAAGTCCCACAATGTGGTAGGTGGTAAGCCTATCGCCAACCGGGCACACATCCAATCCCGAGCAATATTTTTTATTAGAGAATTAGAAAAACCACATTTCCTTTTGTCGCCCGACCCGGGAATCGAACCCGGGACTACATGCAGTCAAGTCCAACACCTGAACCGCTGAATCTGCATAATATCTAAAAACACAATACACTTATATAAACTGTTAGCAGACCAGGGAATCGAATCGAACTCATGCAGTATTGTTGAGGATATTGGGTATTAGGCCCTTAATGCTAGGACCTATTGTAACTAAATTCGGCTCGCCAAAGGTCTCTGACCTGAAGAAAGTAATCTTTCGTCTGTCATTGTAGAATAATAATATAACATTACATTTGAGTTATTATTCTACAATGACAAATGAAAAATTTACAAAACAGATATATACAATGAAGATCCCCTTCATTGTATATATCTATATTTCCCCGTGTTGGTCTGGGTTCCTCTGCAGAATAGACCATCTGCCTTCCTGCCAGGCAGCTCGTAAAAGGCGAGCATAGGCTTTCCGTCACTAACACCGTGACATCTAACTAGGTGGTAGAGTTTCGCAGCGACTCACCCGGATTGGTACCACCGCCTTACCTATTCCTGCCGCCATAACGTCACGACGTGTTCCGGTTCGGAGGGTAAGGTAGCCGGTAAACTTACTTTTGCTCGAGGCCTAACATCCCGGCCTCAGGTTGGCAACGCACCATTACCAACTTTGGTGTCTCTAGGTGGCGTGAATTTCTTACCATCAGGAAATCCGTCTGCTTGTTTGCCTTCCGATAACATAAAAAAAAGATGGATGTAGGTACCCGGGGAGACCAAGGTTGACATACCACAATCAAATGGCTCAGGTTCTATCCAAAGTTGGTGTCAACATTCTGGTGTCAAGAATGTTGAGGAAACTAAGTGACACTTGGCACTCACTCGCTGTCTATCTCACAAGGGACTTGGCGTGAGATAGATATGTATGTTTCTTATTCCTCTACGGGGTCGCATACGAGAGGTAGGTACTTATATCATTTAAAAGGAGAATAAAGTCGTGGGAAAAGAGAATATATTTAATACTAACTAAATAATATTTTATAGCGGATTGACATAAATCTGAAGATCATGACTTGCAACGTGTTGGCCGGTTTGATGACAGAAGAAATTGCTAAAGAACTATTTACTTCGAAGCAAGGAGAGGAGGTGAGACTTTATTACATAGACTTTTCCATAGAATATCTTTACTAGGTGTCTGTATTTTGGAATCCTACTAATATTATAAATACGAAAGTGTGTAAGAATGAATGCCGTAAAACATGGCAACTTTGCCCATAAATTTACAAAAGAAGTACTCAATTAATGATACTTTAGAAAATACTTATAAATTAACTATTTTAGCAGTGCTATATTATACTATATGCTCATATCTAGATACACAAAACTTAAAATTAGTGAATAAAACCATATTTCTTAGTAAAAATAACAATTATAGGTGTTGGGCAAAAAAACTCATACATTTGGTGACTTTGCCCACATTACAGAACTCCGTTACTATTAACTTTATCGCCATTTTAAAAAGGCTGAATTTAAATACTGAGCAAGGCAATAATATGTTGAAATTATATACGCCAAATATTTTCATTCCTTTACCCTTAATAATGAGCGGGCAAAGTCAAAAAGCCCTCTAGTACATTTTTCGTACAAAATTTCGATTGTTTAAGGGTTGTCACCGTTGACAATATTTATCTATTAGATCATTTTAGTAGAATCCTACATATTACATACATATTACATATTACATATTATTACATATCATACATATTACATATTTTAAAACTACATTTAAATGTAGTTTTAAAATTTTGTAATGAATTTTATTGAAAAATTATATTGCATAGTTAAAATTGGAATGACTTATCGCAATACAAAGTACACAACATAATTTTTTAACGCTTTTGTTATTATTAGGTACTTATTTATCTTTCATATAATTGCTATGCAATATTAAAATCAACATTTGGCATAAATTAATTTGGACATAGGTATATCTACAAAGACGGACAAATAAACTGTCGTGTATATAGGTACCGGTCAAATAATCATAAGTTCTACTAAGTATTAGTAAAAACAATTAATAAAGACTTTGTTGACTTATCTACTTACGGACAGACAGACAATTCATATGAATCACAACAACACTATACACTGAAAGACATTGTTGTTGTGTATATTTCACTACATTTCTATGAAATAATCGTTGTATTTTCTTGGCCCAAGATTTCCTCCACATCTGTTTTTTTATGGTTCTGGACTAATTTTTATCTGTTTTGAAAAAATAATAATTTAAATACAAGTCAATGATACCAGTTTATGAAACCAAGTTTTAATAGTATCATATAAAGTGATTTAATACCTAATTTTGTGCAGTTCTTCTCGTATTCATTTAAACAGTTTAGAAACTAACAAGTTCACAATTTGACCTTTACTACATGAGAGAAGATACATATTTTATAAACATTAACGAAAACTTCAAAAACTCAGTCGGGATTATGAAAAACGAGGAGGATTTATTAAATGTTAATCAAATCCGAACCCTCCTTTTTGTACTCGGTTAAAAATGTGCCTCGGGAGACAACCCTAATGAAAAAGAAACATTGGGCAATGTTGCCAACGATGTTTAAAAATATCCCTGTGACTTTGCCTTTAATGACGCATTTAGCGAAGAAAACTAGTATATATCATTCATTTGTAATGTAATAACAAATGTATAAAAATTACTTACCTGCGATAACTCCAAGTAACACTTCTCGAAAAAGTTTTTTTAACAGTTTTTGCCCGCAAAAAAACACCCTAATTTCATCATCGTCTGACAGATAAATAAAGTAACATCTGAGACAGTACGTCCCATAGTGTTGCCAGAAATATAATGAATTTTTTACTATACACAAAATGTGCTTATTAACTAGGACTAAATTTGGTATGTATAGGGTTTTAAAAAAAATACACAACTGGGCAAAGTCAAATGTCGAGGGCAAAGTTGCCATGTTTTATGGTGGATGTTTGTTACTATTATACGCAATAACTACTGAACGAATGACATGAATTTTACAAAATATATATCTGAATAACACATTGCCTACAATTCATAGAAAATAAATTTTAGTACGCAGGCGAAGCCTCGAGTGGATTTTAGTTTTGAATAATCCCCGTGTTGGTCCGGGCTTCTTTGCAGAATAGACCATCTGCCTTCTTGCCAGGCAGCTCGTAAAAGGCGAGCATAGGCTTACCGTCACTAACACTGTGACATCTTACTAGGTAGAAGAGTTTCGCAGCAACTCACCCGGATTGGTACCACCGCCTTACATATTCCGACCGCCATGATGTCAAATCTTACCGTTGACGTGTCCGGAACACGTCAACGGTAAGATCGGAGGGAAAGGTAGCCGGTAAACTTACTTTTGCGTAAGGCCTAACATCCCGGTCTGTTTGGCATTGCACCATTACAATCTTTGGTGACTCTCGGCGGTTTGAATTTCTTACCATCAGGAAATCCGCCTGCTTGTTTGCCTTCCAATATCATAAAAAAATCAGAATGGCTACAATTCATAAAAAATATACTTGAGTTAAAATATAGGATATTAATATTTAAAATATATTTTACCTAAGGAGTCTGATTTATATAATTAGGTTGCGTTTGAATCATATCTTATAGATGTATTTTTTTTCCATAAAAAAATGCGTAGCTCGGTGAAGTCGTAAGAACGTCGCGTTTAGCAACATATAAGTCATTCAAAAAAATCAAAAAAAATCTATGTAATACATCATGCTGATTTACAAAAAAAACCTACTGAATTCGTTCTAACCTAGCTTTCACTATTTTTTGGTCGAGTTCTTAGCCCACGTGTGCAAGTCTACTCTACCCTCCAGTAAGGAACATGACAATGTTCTCATCATTGTTGGGTTTCTTGATACACGTGCTGTGAGATTCGTGGTACTTGGCAAAATTAGGCGGTATATCCGAATATCGCCTCTTCGTGCTGGACTACTAGTAGCATGTTGAAAAAAGTATCTTCACGCCCATATCCCTGAAGAGGTATTCAAAGGCACAACCCACGACTAGCGAAAAAATTAAGTCCCACAATGTGATAGGCGGCAAGACTATCGCCAACCGTGCACATATCCAATCCCGAGCAACGTTATTTTATTAGAAATTGGAAAAACCAGTTTTTCCTTTTATTACGCGACACGGGATTCGAACCCGGGACCTCAGGCAGTCAAGTCCAACAACTGAACCGTTAGACCACAGAGGCGACAACGACAACGTTAAGGTATGATAAAACGTGCCTGTACAAAGGTGGTGACCAACAATCTCCGGATAGAGCACGTGGGGCTGCGGACGGCGCTGTGTATCCTCATCACTGTCAGCGTGACGGATGAGGGCGCCGACCGATATCTTGAACTTGGAACCATTCACTAGTAAGTACTATATTTCTACACAAATCCTTTGTGACTTGTAAGAAAAATCCCTTTCGCTTCTTGTGCTGACTCTAAGTCACCATCTTACCTTGCTGCCTAGAATGGAGTTACGAGCCTAGCAAGATATCCACAGTTTACAGATATGTGGCGATCAACAACTGTGCGATTCCGGAGACATTTTTTTACCTCGCACAACACCTCTGTGGAATCAGTTGCCGAGGGCGGTATTCCCAAACAATTATGACTTTTGGACCTTCAAGAAAAGAGCGTACTCGTTCCTTAAAGGTCGGCAACGGATTTGTGATACTCCTGGTGTTGCGGATGTCTGTGAGCGGCGGTGATCACTTTCCATCAGGTGACCCACTTTCGTTCGTTCGTTTGCCTCCTCTTGTATATAAAAAAAATGTAATCAAAAAAGTTGCTTTCCATGAAAGACACATTTTAATAAGTTTCTACGGAATATTAAGGGATACAGAGGAAAGTATTTTAAGCACTTTATTACATAAAGTACGTAGCATATATTTAATAGACTCCCTATGCTCTTCTTCTCCCTACTTGCCTGTATCATACCTCAAGTGGGGTCGGCTCTCCTAATTATTTTACGCCAAGGCAGACTAGTTAGTTATCGGATCTGGTGATTGGGCTTTTGTTATTAACTTTTCATGGTGGTACACCATGTTGACGTAGGTTTTCCACCGCCCATCTGATTCTCCGGCAATCGAAGCGCCTTTTATACAACATGCTCCTTGTCTCTTCTCATTACGTGTCCATATCACTTAGACCAGGGGTGGGCAAATTCTTTTGACCGCGGGTCGGAAAGTTAAAAAAAATCAAGTGACGGGCCAGTAAATTATAATTAATCTTGAGGCGGGCCGGTTTATTAAAACACCTAAAAATAGCAGTAAATATTACGATTATAAAACGTTGTATAAAGATAACATAAGGATTTTTTTTATTTTATTTTACAATCCTTTATTAAAATAAAATCTATTTATGAAGTCTTAATATATGAAATGCGCAATATATATATTTGAAGTATTAATTCAGCAGGTACTTCAATTGTTAAAATTTCAATAGTCTTTTAACATTTCGACCATTAATTTTTTTAAGGAGGTTCATTTTCTAAAAAAAACCCTCGGCGGGCCGGATTAAAACCTCTCAAGGGCCGGATCCGGCCCGCGGGCCGCAATTTGCCCACCCCTGACTTTAGACGATACTCCGTTAATTCATCAAGTACTAAGATTTATATATAAGAATGAGTATCAAGTAATAAGAGTTAGGTACTTTAAAACTTTAGCGAATCAATTTTTAAAGTATTTTGTCTAGTATCCTAGTCTAGTACCGCAGAACATCACAGCATATTCATCTCATTAACATAACATGCAATTTATGATCTCTTTATTTGCCCAACACTCCACACCATGAGTAAAGCGGGTCTGACCGCAGTTTTGTAGGTACTATTTACTGTTTATTCTGATAAGCATGCGCGGATCACAGAGGACTCCAGTCAATGTTGACCACTTTTACCTGGCACTTTTGTATGTGCCACATCTGTTTCCACATTGTCTTCCTGAAAGACCATTGACCCTAGGTATTTAAAGCGGTTTACTTTTGACACTGTTGTTTCATTTGGATAGTAGGTCGTCGATGTCGCGTACAGTTTGCCAAAATTGCAAGCCATGTATTTCGTTTTTGACCTGCTTACACGAAGACCAGACTTTGCTTCGAGTTCTATGTTATTTGCATACAATAAATTCGAGAGAATCGTTATCTGGAATCTGGATATCCTTCTATGTTTTTCTTTACCATAAATAACAAAAAAACTTATATCCAATTCTTTGCTGTTGAAGCCGAAAGCGCTCTTCTTGCACTGGTAAACTGTAGATCATTGCCTAGTCACAAGACCTTCCTTTCAAGATTCCTTCGGATATTTTGTAAATCAGAACTTACTACTTCCAGACGCTAAATCTACCAAAACGTAGAATACAGTTACCTATTTAAGATATATTTTAAGTTTTAGCGTTTAATCTCGTGCTTTGCGATAAAATTAATAAAAAGCACCTCAGACAGCATTTGGACCTGCACCGTTTCGTCTTTCGCTGACGAGTGCTCGAACTATTTGAGCTATCGAGAATTCAACTCCTGCGGTGATATTTTAAATTCTTTACTGATTGCCTCATCCCAGTCACAAGAGAATATTGCTAAAATTAAAATGTCTTAAGAGAATTGAGTAGTATGTTTTACATTACACTGTGAAGCTGTGGCACTTACCCAGGGCCGCCTTAAATTATGCTGAGGCCCTTGGGCACACAAACTGGGGGCCCTTTTGGAATATAAAGAAATCAAACTTTACAATTTTTTTCACAATGATTTTGGGTAATCAATATTTTATTACAGTATGTCATTAATAATATTAGTATGCTGCTGTTTTTTTTTTCTGAAGAATGTCACTTTCTACGCTCATAATTACCTATTAACAATTTAGCAAAATATTTTTAAGGTTGAATATGAGTGTATTGGTCTACCCTGCGGGGGGGCTCTCTCAGTTTAGGGGCCCTGGGCACTGGCCCCGTGTGCCCTTATGGTAAAGACGGTATTGAAGACAAACATAACACCTGTTTGTAGTCACATGTTATGTAGCATAGGTATTACGTATTTTAAAATACGTTGGTGGTTCTTATGGAATGTTCTTTATAAGTACCCCCAACGTGACACTATGTAACCTTGTTGTTGTTGTTTGGTAGAGTCTGTGCAAATATGTTTTATTATTCTTGTTGAGTTGCAACTGAAGCCTACAGACACCAAAGATCTGATAAGTGCGTTGCTGCCCTGTGGCAGGAATGGTTTACCTAACGCGTACCTATGTCTACCGAATACTCTACTCCCCAGACCGGAATATGGCGCAATTATCATTGCGGCAGGAATTAATGAGAAGGTTGAGATACTATTAGATCATGATCAAGCGCTAGAATGTTAGTTTCCGACTTGACAAAAATGACTCTGTATCGCCTCTGTGGTCTAGCGGTTCAGTTGTTGGACTTGACTGCATGAGGTCTCGGGTTCGAATCCCGGGTCGGGCAATAAAAAAAATTGAGTTTTTCCAATTTCCTAGTTAAAAAAAATGTTGCTCGGGGTTGGAAATGTGCCCGGTTGGCGATAAGCTTGCCGCCTATCACATTGTGGGACTTAGTGTCTTCTGCTTGTCGCGGTTTCCCTGGTTGTGCCTCTGCCTACCCCTTTGTGGATATGGACGTGAAGATGCTTTTTGTTTTTTGCTCTGTAGACTGCAAGCATTTTGTTTTGAATGGCGAATTTTTTTTTTCAGTATGGTGAATAATAAGCAGGCTCGTTACGTGGTGGGTGCCTGGGAGGCGGCTCTTGAAACAATCTTTCGGCACCATTCCTCGGCCAAGTTCGCCTACACCGGCAGACTCAACATTAACGACTATACACAAGTACAAATTTAATGGTATTCTTGATTACGCTGGTTCTTGAGCATATCCCCGTGTTGGACCGGGCTCCTTTGCAGAATAGACCATCAGCCTTCCTGCCAGGCAGCTCGTAAAAGCGAGCATAGGCTTACCGTCAGTAACACCGTGAGATCTCACTAGGAGGTAGAGTTACGCAGCGACTCATCTGGATTGGTACCACCGCCTTACCTATTCCTGCCGCCATAACGTCATGACGTTTTCCAGTTCGGAGGTTAAGGTAGCCGGTAAACTTACTTTTGCTCAAGCCCTAACATCCCGGCCTCAGGTTGGCAACGTAGCATTACCAACTGTGGTGTCTCTAGGCTGCACAAATTTCTTACCATCAAGAAATTCGTCTGCTTGCTTGCCTTCCAATATCAGAAAAAAAAATCTAACAGTTTTAAAATTTGCACAAAATGCTAAAATGTGATTAGGTTCAACCCTAACTACCATAAACTACCACAGGTAGTAGATGAGTGAGTGCTGAAAAATACTTTTGCATCTCTAGGAAGGTTTCTACGTGCAGAAACGCCTCCGGGAGACGTTCCCGACCATCCAGGAACTGGTCCGAAATCCCCCCCACGGAGACCCTGTCTACATCTGCAGGTTCCACCAGCCGCAGCCAGATGTCGCTTCTGGATTGGATATAAGGACGCCCTGTACGAAAACTGATACCTTATTATTAATAAATTCTTGGAATGCTATTACCGCCGCTTCTGAGCTTGAGAATCATAAACCTCTTAGTTTATCTTTTATTCTTGGGAATGAAAAGATTAAAGAAGTGGCAAGGTGCGAGGTTTGGACTGTATGGCGGATGCGTTATTAATTTTACATTTGAAGTTTGAATACGACACGAATAACGTCAGTTTTCGCTATTATCTATAGGCGACGGTTGTCTCTTTTCTTGTAGAACAACTCTTTACTTTCTCGCTATTTTACAAAATTGAATTCAGTTTTTATTAAAGCAATAAACCCAACGCGAATTTCATTACCACAAACGTTATCAAGGTACGAAAAAAATATATATTAAATAAGCCAAAGTTAAAAAAAGTAACCCGTAATTTGGTCTAATATCCGGCTACATGACGGTCACACACCTATGACATCAATGGTGTCTAAACGTTAAGGTTGTCTTCTACAATTAGGAGAGTCTTGTGCTTGTTCGCTGTTTTATCACACAAGAAAAATCGCATTACGCTAGGTACAGTAAGTATTATTTAAATAAGCGTTTCGGCTATATTCGTCAAGCTTCGGAAATCCGAATGCATGTAAGTTTAAAGCCGAAGCAAAAAATTTAAATAGTAGTACTGTACCACTTTATGGACTGCTGTTCAGGTCCATAGTCTGATTGATTCAGCTATAGCCTGTAGCCACTAAACCTTGGTGTGTAGACCGGCGCGGTGAGTCTGGCGGGACACTGAAGTCTTCCAGTGAGGTGCACGTGCAGCTGCCCGACGACCCCAACCTCCGCAACTACCTGCTGCAGGTCAATATCTGGTTCGGGGACCCGTGAGTCTACATTCATATACGTTCTCCGTGCAACTCCGACCTCTTGAAGAATATAGCATAACTTGTGTGAAAGGATTTTTGCCACAAATATTGTGATTCGTGGTCGAGTTGTATGGTGATTTGGTCAGAAAGGCTATGGTATCAGCCTGTCAATGTTTATATTACAGAATTGTTATATTACAGAAGAGAAATAAATTACCGGCAATTTTGGTTTAATTCCGTAATATAGCAAGTTTATAATAAATTTTTATCTTGGCCTCATGGGCGGTCTGTGCTACTTCGTAGATATTTACTTACTTTACACCTTTATGGACAGAAAACCGAATTGATATTTTATCTTAGTGAGAGTTAGTGTTAGTGTTTTACTCATTCCTTAAAGGTCGGCAACGCATCTGCGATACTCCTGGTGTCCTCGCAAGTGTCCGTGGGCAGCGGTGATCACTTTCCATCAGATCTTGCTCGTTTGCCTCCTCTTGTATATAAAAAAAACTATTATCTTACTTTTGGATGAACAGCTTGCTCGTCTGTCCTTCCTCTCCTAAAGAAAAATAATTGGTATTTGGATAGAATCCAAAGTTATTCAACTCCTTTTTGTTTCAGTTCAAAATCCCTGCAATACGTTGAAATAGAAGATGCTCATTATGAAATCAGGTGAGCTTTTATAGATTTAGAAAACTTGCTCATTTAAACTTAACTTTTTTTTTATTTGAGCCTTTAAAGTTACTTCTCCTGTTTGATCGTTTGGCCAGTGCTGAGAATTGTAATGAATGAATGACCATCTTCTTGAATTATAGAAATAGTTGGTAGCTAGTCTACAAATATTTCGTTGACTAGTTGCCCCTATCTTCTGCGGTCTAAGACATAATACATGGCTTCGGTCAGTCCGATGTCAAGTTCTTCGGTTATCAGACTTGGCGGATCCATCCATTTTTTGTGGTTCATAGTAAGTTAATAGGATATTTTTTGGATTAGGAGTTAGTTTTAGTTACATACAAGATAGGACAGTTTTCGATATTTCCAGTTATAATGAGCCATTTAAAAAATCGCTGGGTTTTCTGGATTAAATATTGAAAGCATAGTTTTTTTCTTTATAGAAAATAGTATCTAAAATACATGAAAATTCATCATGTTTTATCACAGAATCAGAATATTCTTTATTCACATGAACCATACAAGTGGTATTTGTGCGCGTCGACATTTTTTTAAACTACCACCGGATCGGAATCGCGGCCTCACACTGAGAAGATCCGGCGAAAGAAACTCAGCGGGCTTGTTTTTTTTCAATAATAATATTTACAATATAATCTAGCTTAAAAATACAAATTACAATCTAATTTTAACTTAAATAAAAGGTACAACAAATTACATTACAAATTGCAGTGGGAGATTGAAATCTCTATCCCCAAGCATGATTATCTTCCAAATAATCTGAGACCGTATAATAGCCTTTTTGACATAATTTTGCTTTGATACATTTTTTAAATTTATTAATAGGTAGATCTCTAATATCAATGGGCAGCTTATTGTAAAAACGTATACATTGACCGAAAAAGGATTTACTAATTTTATGAAGACGAGTTTTGTATACGGCTAGATTATTTTTATCTCTCGTATTTACATTGTGAACATCACATTTTTTTGTAAACATACACAGATTTTTTTTGACATACATCAAATTCTAATAAATGTATTGAGAACTGCAGGTTAAAATATTTATTTCTTTGAATTTTTCACGCAAGGAATCCCTTACATTAAGATTATAAATAGCTCTAATAGCTCTTTTTTGAAATACAAATATAGTACTTATATCTGCAGAATTTCCCCAAAGAAGTATCCCGTAAGACATTAAACTATGAAAATAGCTAAAATACACTATTCGGGCCGTTACAACATCTGTTAATGTTCTTATTTTTTTTACTGCAAATGCCGCTGAACTAAGCCTATTTGCCAGTTTCTCAATATGAGGGCCCCATTGTAATTTATTATCAATTGTGATGCCTAAAAAGACAGTGGAATCAACCAGATCCAGTTTAGATCCATTTAGTTGTACATTGTAATCTACTAGCCTAACATTGGGCATTGAAAATCTAATACATTTCGTCTTATTACCATTTAAAAGAAGATTGTTAACTGTGAACCAATGTACAACTTTGGATATCGCATTGTTCACTTCGTCATACTTACCTAATTGCCTTTTCACTTTAAATATAAGTGAAGTGTCATCCGCGAACAAAACAATATCGTGGGCATCCTTTATGTAATAAGGTAAGTCATTGAAGAAACAGAAATGGACCAAGAATAGAGCCCTGCGGTACGCCAATCGTAACCGCAGAACCCGAAGAAGTTTTACCATTTATTTTTAACCTCTAAACTCTATTGTTCAAGTATGAGATCATGACATCAAGAGCTTAGTTCTTAATTCCGTAATATCGTAATTTCCTGATCAAAGTATCATGATGAACACAGTCGAAAGCCTTAGAGAGATCACAGAATACACCTAATGCATCATGCGAGTTCTCCCAAGCTTCAAATACATTTTTTAATAATTCCACGCCTGCATCAACGGTTGAGCAACCTTTGGTAAATCCAAACTGTATATTATGTAACAATTTGTTAACATTTAAGTGATTTGACATCTGAGTAAGTATTAACTTTTCAAATATTTTACTTAGTGTAGGCAGAACTGAAATAGGGCGAAAATTTGTTGGGTCAGAAGTATCACCCGATTTAAATAAAGGCAATACCTTGCTATGTTTCATTAAATCAGGAAACACACCATTCGATATGCAGCAGTTAAATATAATGGCCAAATGTGGTGCAATATCAAAAATTATTGATGCAACCGTTTTAACAGAATGTCTCCACAAGTCTGGCGTTTTCTTCGATTGAAGTGATTTAAAAGCTTTTACCACGTCTTTAGTATCGCCAAAGGTAAATTCAAATGATTTGTTCAAAAGGTAAATTCAAAAGGTTAAAGATTGCTTTAATATTGATTCCGAAAAGATAGGAGATGAGCAAAGAGTTTTGGTTGTTTGAATTGGGATTTGTGTAAAAAAAATTTCAAACTCTTTTGCAATTTTTACATCTTCTTTAACACTACATCCTCCTATATTTAATGCAAACCCGTCATTAATTGTTTGACATTTATTGGTTTCTGTATTTATAATATTCCACGTGGCCTTGATTTTGTTGTCAGATCTTTGAATTTTGAATTTTGAATTTTGAAATTTGAATACATAGACTTAGCAATAGAACATACTCTTTTAAACAATTTTGAATACACTTTAACATAGTTTTTAAATTCAATGCTATGGTTATACGACATTTCATAATATAAATCAAATAACCGTTTTCTACTTAATAATATACCGGTTGTTGCCCACTTATTGAAACACACCCGTTTTGCTATATATTTTTTTCTATGTATGAATACTTTGTTATGCTCCGTGTCAATTAAATTAAGTAACGAATTAAATAATTTATTAGGATCATCATTGTAAGGTAGATTTGGAAGTTTTACTAATATATTATCCCGTAAACGTTCTAATCGACTAGAATTTACACAAATAAATGGAAATGAATTTTAGTACTTCTTTTTATGTCCTGAATAAATTTGTTCATCAAAACGTGTTAAATCAGTGTATTTACTGGATACTATGTGCCTCAGATACCGCGAAAAGTGTGCGGAGGTGTCAACATCGTTAAAGCAGCGAGCGCAAGTGTTGGGCGAGTTCGTGGGCGAACAGATGTGTGGACTATCACAGGAGAAGGATTGTTCCATGCCGAGTGTAGACCTTCATGTTGCTGACATCATGGTTCGTTTCTGTATCATTACATTTTGTAGTTATACTTCTTTAAGCGCATTGTGAAAAAATGATGAGAGTGAAATTTTAAGATGTCACATAAAAGTAACATCATGAAGTTGCCTGCTTTAGAGACATGTTGCTGCATCCACACACGTGTTTTAGTTTCATACAATTGCGATTTATATACTTATGTATATGATTATATATCTAATTTATGTACTCGTCATAGATTTTTTATTATTTTTTAATAATGCCATAATCAAGTATAACTTCTCTCGGGCGTACATAAGTACACGCACATTTTTTTTGCATGTAATTGTTAACAGGGGTGGTAACTTTAAATTAACATCTAAAAAATTATATCTCATTAATATGTTAATTTTAAATTCACCAGTATCACCCATTTCGAAAACTTACGTTGAAGTCAATTTTTATTTAATGGACAAAAGCAAATTTGCTTCAGATTAATGGGAATATTACTATCATCGATGATATCAAGTTAGGTCGGAGACAATTCAAATTAACAATTATGATCAAGAGTAACAATGTTACAACCTACATGACTAGCATGGGTACGTATAGAAAATCGAGTAACGAGGCAGTCGATAATATTTTGATGTGAAAATGAGGGTTGGTGTTGAATTGAAGCGCCGCGTCGGTAAGAAGCGAAAGTGACTTCAGTCTGTTTATTTTAACAATTATCGCATATTTCCGATACTGACAGTAAGGTGTAGGAGTTAGAGTGTAAAGAGGGGCGGGCACTAAGCCTTTGTTCTCAGTGTCAAAATGTAATGGGCATTCTGATTGATTGAACTAAACTTTATGTTGATTATGTGGGCTAATAGAAATGCAGTAGGTACATTTTTGGTACTCGTTTGTTAAAAAAACTAGGTATAGTATAGATCTCAACGTAAAATTAATTGAGTTAAGGATTAAATTAATTAAGTTAGTTACTTACTTACGCTAAACGTTTGTTATCCCAACCAACGTTAACTCATCGACCATCGAGGTATTTAAATCTATACAGGGCTTGTGTTTTTTACCATTACAAAACAAACAATTGCACGAGTGTATCACTATACACAAAAAGTAAAAAACAAAGTCGTTTTCTGATGTCTGTCTATATGAATGCTTGAACCTTTAAAACCACGCAACGGATTCTAATGCGTTTTTATATAGATAGAGTGAATCACGAGGAAGGTTTATATGCATTTATCCGCTCAACTGCTCGCAGCCCTTTAGGGGCTTTTTAAAAGTTCGCTCAATGGCCGCAGCCAATAAAGGGTGCCGTCTGCCGCGCTCCATTCTTAATTCAAGTTTGTTCAAGTAAACTTCGTGTATCCAAATATTTTTTTTTGTGTGTAGCAGACTATACAACCTGTCGTATTGAAAAGTTTGAAGTGTGTCAACATGGTAAAAAATTTTTCGGAACGAGTTGAGTGGATAATAACATTATAGAAGTTTGTCCGCCCGTTTGAAGCTGGGACGGGCTATTAGTAAAAATAAATTAAAACTGCAATAGCCGAGTCCAACTAAGTATTTCATTAAGTAGCACGTGGTGATATATAACAATTTTTTAAAAAGATAGCAAATTATTCCGAAACAGTCCTACATACATTTAAACAATACCCAACTACCTCGTAATTTTTCAGTTATTACTACATTGTATAAAACAAAATTGCTTCCTCTGTCCTTTTGTATGGTTAAATCTTTCGGACAACGCAACGGATTTTGATGCGGTTTTTTTAATAGATAAAGTGATTGAAGAGGAAGGTTTATACGTATATTTTATACCCGTGCGAAGCAGGGGCGGACCACTAGTACTTAATAAAATAAAGTATCTTCATGCTCATATCCCTGAAGAGGTAGGTAGAGGCACAACCAGCGCACCCACGATTAGCCGAAGACACTAAGTCTTACAACGTGATAGGTGGCAAGCCTATCGCCAACCGGGCATACATTCAATCCCGAGCAACAGTTTTTTTTTATTAGAAAATTGTAAAATCCGCATTTATTTTTGTTGCCCGACCGGGAATCGAATCCGGGAACCTCATGAAGACAAGTCCAACACCTGGACGGCTAGAACACAAAGGCGAGAACTGAATAATAGATAGATTATTATTTGAATGTATAAATAAAAATGTATGCGTTTATAATATAACTCAAAAACCACTGGTCAAGTTATATTAATACTGGACCGCATCGGAATCATGAACTATCTTTTTAAAATAGAAAGATCACAATTGGGAATTGGCCAAGTAATCGAGTAATAGACGTACAAAAAATAAACTTATTTTACTAATACTTTTTTGAAGTCGGCTAAAATCTGTAGAAGGGTGTTGGTACAGGAGGAGCTGGGTACCAGCGTGGTGGGTATCGGGTGGGTGAAGTGCGGGGGTCCGCTGGAGCGCGCCCTACTGTACAAGGTGCTCGCCGACCGCACCGGCCTGCCCTGTGCGCTCTACCGCAGCGGGCCACATGCTTGGTGTGAGGTCGCTGTGCCTGAACTCGATGTGGTTAGCTTTTTATTAGTCATACGTTTTAGGCAATTATGCGTAAGTGGAAAAATTGTGTGAATACGATTCATATGTATTTCATGTACGGCTAACATGCTTTCTTTTATCCCAGTCGTACATTTATATCTTCGCAACAAGTCCATTACGGGGAAGACAGTGAGTATCCAGAGCCATTGTCACAATCCTTCCATACCTTCACATTCATAACTCTTTTCCTATAAATATGAGGGTTAGGGAGACTCTTGACAATACCTTCGCATAAAACTCGAGCGATTTTATCGTGAAATACCAACCTATTTCTCCCCGGGTACCTACATCTATCTATACTAGCATCGTATATCTGTTTTGTCAATCTTTCATCTGTCATTCTTTCCACACGACCGAGCCAGCGAAGCATGTCCTTTCCAATTTCTCATCACCACTTGTCACGTCCTTCGCCAATTTTGTCGAAGAGACACGGGCTCGTGTATTGTCGTTTGTACGTTACGGTCGATTTCCTGAGGATGCCTCGGTGTCGAGGCGAAACGTGCGCCGAGTGCGATTTGGTGTTCTCTGTGGTGAATTCTTCGACAAAGTTGGCGAGGAGGCTTGTCACATTCTGTGTCATTTGGAGGATTATTTGCCACAACTACAAATAATGCAGTTACACTGTTTACGCGGACTTAGCAAAATACTTATTTTATTTTACATCTGTTATAATGGATTTCCGCAAAGTGACGCCTGATTCAATAAAATATGTGAGAAATCACGGTTATGTATATAGGATTTTAGAGTGGTAGAACGCGCGGACAGAAAAGTTTGAAAACTTTGCGCGCTGTATCACTCAGTCCGGTCTCACTAGACTTCTGCTTTAGTCACTGCCATGTGTACGCAAATGTGCGTTTCTTTAGTTCGATAATTCGCGCCCGTCCTCGCAATTGAATCTCTACCCGATCCAGTTGCAATAGCTCTTTACCACCTGATTTGTTGGTAATGACCAACTTAATGTTCTACCCTTATGTATGCCATTTTACGAGCTGCCTGACAGATGGTCTCTTCGATACGTGGGATCCATAATAGCTTTTGTCTACCCTAAGTATTAATTAACCCTAAGATTTTGTCCTAGATTTAGTGTTTCTAATGGATATTTTGATAATATTCTGCTTATTTTATTGAAGAATGACACAAGCGAGGCTAAGTTCCCAGCTGGTCTGCTGCGAGCAAATTACATCGTGGATCTGATGGAAGTGCCAGGTCGTCTCGTGCCACGCTGTGCTCCCGAGGCGGACCGCATTTGTGGGAACCCCTGCTCACTCTACAAAACTGGAGCCCTACCCACGAACTGTCATTGTTGATTTATATACTGTATTTATGATAATGACTTGTTTTATTAAAACTATCCAAGTCCTGTGATGAAAGCACTATAATAATATGAAGTGAAAACTTCTTTAACGGCGTTGCGCACTTTTTTTGGAATGGGTAATTACCTACTTCTACACTCGCGTCATGCTAGGGAACGTCGCAAACTAGGAAATCAGAGACTTCGAATGATTGCGACGACTCTCCAAGCAAAGAGAGTTAAGTTATGGTCAATAGATGGCACTGCAAGATAATGCTTTTGATGACGTCTTATAGCCTTAAACACTGATCAGCAGTTTTATTCATAATTGAAGAAGCTATGATATTTTTGAACTCATACCTCATTTACTAAAAAGTAACGGCTAATAAATTACCAATTAGAATCGTCCGAAAATTCACGATACTTCATATAGTTTCTCAGAAATAACATTATGACTAGTCCTGACCAGATATTTACCAATTAATGTAAACTAGTCCACTCAAATCATGGCCATATTTATAACAGCAATCTGTCATACCAACTGTTTATAATAAATTATGCCAACAATCTTTATCATGACCCTCGCCCGACATCCACTTCAATTGATTGTTTTGCCCTCATCAATTGACTCTCAGCTCAAGCTAGGGTTGGATCTTTATCGTCCAAGTAATAATTTCGTTACCATGGAGGGGCTTTACAGTGAGAAGAATTCCATAACAACAAGTGCTAATAAGCCCCAAAAATGGGTAAGTACTACTTTTAATCACCGATACTTTCATTGCTTCTGGTTAAAGGTTTTTCTTCGGCATTGACATCCCTGAATTATAGAACAATTAAAGTAAGTAGGTGCTCTAATTGACAATCAATTGATACATTGTTATAAAACTCCGCGATGCAGCTTTTCGTTAAATCGCATCCTACTGTCTTACTAGTGATAGCGTATTGCAATAAAATTAACTGCAATGTTCATCGACGGCAAATATCACTACATCTGTGTCGCCCCGAAAGAATGGGCCACAAATAAAAGAGAGAGCCTTGAAAAAATGATGCTCGAAAGCTGCTTACACCATCGAAAAAAGACCACCTGCATCCACGGAGCCAACACCCTCTTCAGTGTCTACCAAACTAGAATACTACGACCTGAAGCTCTGGTTCAAAAAAACTGATGATATGTCTGCAAGACCGAACTCCGGATCTTATTTTCTGATGTTGCTCCACTTGCCTGAGTCAAAATGTAAGCGAAATTTTTTTTATCACCAGCGGATCATCTTGCGAGATCGTTTTATCTATAGATAACGTATTATATTTACTAAAGCTAGCTACCAAAAAGAGCTTTTCAATAATTCGTTTGTCGATATTGGTCAGAAAATTAACTCAGCATCTTTTACACCTTTTATAATATATCGGGTACGCAGTCTAATCGAACTAGCTTTTTTATTTTAATAACTTTCTTTTCGTTTGTTTCAGAACCTGGTTCAACTCGACGAATTTAACAAAGCTTTTATTAAGTAGGAGTCTTGAATCGTCTAAGATTAAAGCTAAGATAAAGAGCGCAAATCGAAGTTTCACGTCGTAATGCTAGATTAAACTTAAGATTTCATGTAATGTAGAAATAAGGTAGTTTTTAATAATTTCTGACAGTTAAGTCGAATAGTTTTAGCTTCCTACCCGTGTAATACGTATCTGCAGAGTTAAGATTGTACTCCAAGTTTGTTGGTATGAAAATGGGCTCGTTCAAGTTTATTAAGCTCTTAGCAGATCTTAGCAGTTTCTATACCAAAAACTAAAAGTGACTACAGTCACTTTTAGAAGCTAAGTTCTTAGTAAACTTAAACAAGCCCAATTTTACAATGTAACATATACATTTCGTTATACTTATCCCAGTGAGAAAAAGGGCGTGCAACGTATTAAGTTCTGAAAAGTTTGGGTAAGAGAGTTGTATGACAAATGAGTGGTGGGGATGACCAAATTCTTGCCAGGCAAACTATGCCGAATCCGGCCCGTGTAGAATTTGTCTGGCCCGTGAAGCTTTGTATCTATGTATTATTAATAAAAACACAGATATTAGTTTTTCTCGAACTTGAATTGGTGCATAAAATTTTTGAGATATAATATTAAGAATTCTTATTATCTTTTCGAAAATATAATTATGAATGATAATTGGACAATTAGAGTATGTACATTTACATATTATTGCGGGAATAAACAAACTCTTAGCCTTAACAAAAACTTTACTTAAAATTAGAAAAAAAACTGTTTGGACCGAGGTCAAATTTTCATCTGCAATGTGGCCCGACTATGAAAATATTTGCACACCCCTGATCTAGGACGATTACACTTCCCGGTGGATCAGATTGTACCTTCGGATCTTCTTCCATTGCATTCTTCATCAAGGAATCTGAATCAGCAGCAGTCGAAAGCCAATCAATCGATTTTTGGAGTTGTATTAAAAAAAAACAGTGTGAACTTCCAAATTCGGTGTCGGTTACTTTGGAGCTGCCAAATCCTTCTAGATCAGGGGTGGGCAAATTCTTTTGACCGCGGGCCGGTAAATTAAAAAAAAATCTAGTGGCGGGCCAGTAAATCATAGTTAATCTTGAGGCGGGCCGGTTTTTAAAACACCTAAAAATAGCAGTAAAAATTAAAACGTTGTATAAGTAAATATAACATAAGGCATTTTTTTTGTTTTACAATCCCTTATTGAAATAAAATATATTTATGAAGTCTTAACATATGAAATACGCAATATATATGTTTGAAGTAACGATTCAGTACCTTAATTGTTCAAATTTCTATTTAACATTTCGACCATACATTTTTAAGGAGGTTCATATTTTTTCTAAAAAAAAACCCTCGGCGGGCCGGATTAAGACCTCTCAAGGGCCGGATCCGGCCCGCGGGCCGTAATTTGCATTTGCCCTGTTCTAGACCATGTTTGAGTTGATTGACACAAGTAATCATACATTCGTAGAAATCTGGAACAAAAACGTAATAGTTATTCTATCAGAAAGGAGGCCTAAACTTCCCTTCTTAGGTATTGGAATTGACTTTGCTATCCATTTAGGCCAAGTGGTTACTATAGTAGCTCAACAATTGTTTTCAAGTAGCCATTGAATTCTCGATTATAAATGTCACGTTAGTCAATGACGCGCACAATTAGATTCGTTAATATTTTCGTCAATATTATTTTACTATTAACCTTTTTTATTTTTTTAACGCGTCTCTGAATCTATTATAAAATCTGTGTACTTTTTTAAACAATCGACTTACGTTTTTATTTTTGTTGCAATAGCTGAACATTTTCACTGAGAAAAAATGATAATTATTGGCAAAACAGAATTCCTTGGCTCAAAAATATGACGAAATAAACGATTGTATAAATTACTTTCTTCACATAAAAATACCAATATCTTTTTCCATTATTATAAGCAAACAAACGAGGAGTCTTACATGAATTAAAGAAAAATTATTTTAATCTATTCGACCAATGCTTTAGATAGGTAGGTAGTACATTTTTGAAAATTCCCAAAAATTGACATTCTTGGGTCAAAAATATAAATTCATAAAAGTAATTTTTTTTCAATGTAAATAGCACGAAACTTTTCCAATAGAATTTTATCTGTGAAAAAGAACTTACCTGTGCTGTACATGATCTTTGCCAAGTACATGGTCCAGTCTTTCTCATGATTCTAGTAGTTTTTGATCCGTTCTTTAGTGACATCCCATGGTTCATCAGGATACGCCACCAAGACTGTTGTACCATCATAATTCCATATAATCCAGGACGTTGGGATGTAATGGACTTTCGTGCCCCCCATAATCTTGGTTGGCATAAATTTTACGATGTGATAATGGTTCATCTAGAAAATACAAGAATAATTAGTCAAAATTCAATCTGATCAAAGAAACCTAAATTCTGTTTCGTATTTATAAGCAATATCAATCGAAAAAAAATCATTACATACCTCAACAAAGGTGTCTAAAGTAACTACCAAACGTATATATTCGTATAAGATAAACAAATATATGCGTATAAATTAACGAACCGACTTTATGACTAACAATATTTGTCAACGTCCGTCTGGACGCAGGCGATTTCACCAATGAGCAAATGTTAGACGATGCGACATATTTTCAACACTCGCTTTGTTTTTCTGGGATTTTGTCGATAAGTATAATCACAATACCCAGCCGATTTGATAACTTCTGAACTTTACTTATCAACAGAGAAAAATATTGTATTAATATTTCCCTTATTATTTTCAATTAATCGGTAATACCCACTTGAGACAAGTAACTAATTATAGTAACATGAATATTGTAATTTATAACAAAAATTACAATATATTCCTCACGAAAATAATAGGTATGCCAATAAATCTGAAATATATTAATAATTTGCTCACTTACACATACCGGAATATACATATATATAATGAAAATGGTCTTCGTTTGAGGCTCAATCACGCCTATGCCACTGATCGTATCGACATGAAACTACCACCATTCGATGCGAAATTTTTCCTAAATGGTTTATAGCTATCTATTTTTTGGATTCCAACATTCCTTCATTTTTTTATTGCTGTTTTACTTTTATGAACATTTATCCCGCTAATAAAAACAAACTAAGCATTTTCTCTTCTTTTGTTTTCATGGATTTAAACAGAGTATATTAAACGGATTATGGTTTTTTACATTCAGCTAAAAATCTACTCACGGTAGTGGAGAACGGCTGGACCAATTGGGCTTTTTTTTCATCTTTAGAATTGTCAGGAAAAAGTTTTGTATGTAAGAAAATTTTAAAAAAGTCCGATAAAAAGTTAAAAATTTCGATGATAATCGATGAATTCCCATCTATGTAGTCAGACACCACGAAATCTCGGGAACCATAAGACTTAGAAACGTCAACCTTGGTAGGAATATTACTTTTGCTATGTAGAGGTCAGCTATGAATAGATTTTATGAAATTCATTCCCCTCATGGGATTGCGGGGGCGTTAACAATGAACAATTCCCGTTTTTAAACTATAGCTCCTGTAGATTTCAAATTTGGTAGGAATCTTTTGTAAGAGGTGTAGAAATAGGCTATGAACGAATTTTACGATAGCTCACCCCGTAGGGGGTTGAGAGGGTGGGTTGGTATTAAGGGGAAGGGGGTGGTATTAACAATTAATATTTTTAATTTTCCAGCTAAAGCTCCTACAAGTTCCAAATTTTGTAGGAATTTTCTATATGTGATGTAAAAATGATTTATGAACAAATTTTAAGACATCCCACCCCAAAGGAAGAAGAGGAAGAAGAAGGGGCGTTAACAATGAAAATTTTCAATTTCCAAGCGATAGCTCCTGTAGACTCCAAATTTAGTGAGAGTGTTCTATTATGTAATATAAAAATGATCTTAGAGCGGATTTTACAATGAATCACCTCCAATGAGGTTTGCGGGGGTGGGTGTTAACAATAAAAAATTTCAATTTCAAAATATAGCTTCTAAAAATTCTAAATATGGTAGGAATCTTTTATTATTCACATAAAGATCATCTCAAAATGGATTTCAATAAAGTCTACTTCCGACAGGAATTGCGGGGGTGGGTGTTAAAATCTAAAATTTTAATTTCCAACCTGTAACTTCTACAGACTCCAAATTTGGTGGGGATCTTCGTGTATGTAGGGATATTCGTGTATTTCCTTACAAGAATCGTCTTTTTGGCAGCGGAGAAAAAGTCATTGAGAGGTTTCCAAAACTTAACTTTACATGTAGCTATCCAATCAACGGACTAAGAATTTTACATTCTTTTTACTTTTGCAGACTACATAACCGACGAATTATTTTATTGCGGGATCTCGGAAATGTAACAGATTAAAATGAATGCATTTTCCAAGAACTTGAGATGTGGAAAAGAAATTTAGTTACATATTCGAATAGAATTCATAAAAAACATGTACAATTAATTTTCTATAAAAAATTGATGTCACGAAGAAAATTTTAGTTAACAAAAATTCGTCGCACTTGAACCTAGACAGATTTCAACTTCACATATGAGACTTGCAATGGTTATTTATGTTTATATAAAAAAAAAGGAGAATAATGAAAACATGAAAAAAATGAAACATAAAATGTAATTTATTTCCATTTTCAATTCGCCCAGCGAAGCGGGCGGGAAACATAATATATATATATGTATATTTAACTCACCAGCACTTCCGCTCAAAGTAAGACTCCCAATCTTTTCCAGTACACGCTATAGCCAGCACTAACTAACCGGTCACCTATCCAATAACTAACCTTAGAAAATGCTGCTTAACATGTGTCGGAGTCAGGCGCGTGCCGCCTGGCATGCAACATATTTTATCAATAAAACGCCGCTTTATGAAATACTAGTTATTTATGTATCTTGCGCGAGCCACATGCCAATACGGTCGAGGTGATAAGTATTTTCAGCAGGGATAGCATAAAGCCGAGGCTCGATTTGCGCGAGGCTTGCTCATGGTGCTTAAAAAATTTTTCGTCCTATGGCGGACGTATAAGGGTTTTTACGTGCAGGGGATACTCAATTTTTAAATAAAATTTTTTAATTAAAATAACAGTTAAAAATAAACTAGTCGGCTGTATAGAGATTAACTATGCATGCGTGGCATTGTCCTGGGCTGTATAGAGTTCTATACAGCCTAGTAGATACTGGCGCGTACGATTAAGTATCGTCTGCACGTAAAAACCCTCATACTTCCGCTTAGGTTGAAAAATAATATACAGCCAATATTAATAATCAATCCTAATCCAAAACTTGCTGTCCAAGATTTATATTTTGATACATTTTTATGTTATCGCTTGCCAATAACATATCTGTGGACAGAATAAATATGGCAATTAGGCATAGGATAGGCCGGCGGATACGCTTTGCTACGCGATTGCTTGAAATCGATCTTTAGAGATGCATTATTAACATTGGCCGATAATGTATAGGAAAAACCGGATTTCGATAACATTTAACCTCAAGTTATAATGAACGGAAATTAGTTCTTATCTTACGGATTATAAACAATGTTTCCAATGAGGTTATCAATGAGTAATTCCATGAAAAAAAGACATAAAAACTGTTTTTTACTTTAAGAAATGTTACTAATAATATTAAAAGAAATAATGGGCTCCTGGATGCTGGCACCCTTAAGTATGAATTTTTACTTTTTTAATATCTTAAATAATTGGTCAGTAATTGGTCATAAGTGAAAGAATAAGAAATAACAAACATCACTTTAATTTATTCATTGGCGAATCGAAATACAGTCACAATCAACAGTAAAATCTAGGTAGGTACCTACCTGAAAATCTAAATGCTCACTCTAATAAATTTGATGAAATTTGACTTCTTCAATCGCAGTAACTTTGAATACCTACAACCTACGGTTCATGGCATAGTTTTACTTACGGCTATGAGATGAGCAGATAGATTAAATACATATTTTAATACTTTTTACCATTTTGAAAATTTTAAATGAGTTATGTAAGTTGAAAAATAATGCTGGTAACATATGCGTCAGTTCGATTTCTTCCAAGTTTGTTTTAGGCGTGATATAGGTTTGCTGTAACCAAATTCGTTATTTTCAAATCAAATCAATGCAGTTAGTTTTTATACTAATCATTTATTTCATATTATAATCTACCCAAATAAATACTTAAAAATACAAATTTAAAATGATATCTTACATTTTTAATGTTATAATTCTAAACAATATGTACTTCAACTTTAAATCTAAAATCAGTATAATAAAATTATATAACACCAAAAACTACCAAAAATAATCAAAATAAAAATACAACGTAACATTTAATTTTTTTTAAAATACAGAATTATTAAAAAGAAAATTACACAATTAGCCAAGTAATTTACCAATTTATTTGACACCAAATTGCAGTAATTTTATAGACAATTTCACTAAAATAAATTTGTTATTGCGTTACTTTTAATAAATCATCGGTGTCCAGTACAACCAGTGTTTCATATTGGGTGCGAATTCCACCTATTCACTACAATTAGCCGGGTTGATGTTGGCACTCACTTATTAACGGGTATAATACTTAATCTATACATGAATTTATATGTAAATAATTTAATATAGGGGCCTACTTTACATTATTTTTTATGTCGTCATCACTATCCTATTAAATCCTAATAAAAATTGCTGCTGACGGAGTCACAACAGTATTAGACAGAAAGAAACCACATTTTTCTTTAATTCTTGTTATTTCCAAGCCCGACACAATTCTGGACTATACTGTCCATTTAAGACCAGATGCGATAACCGCAAGATTCCGTATTTGGTTATTTTCTAAGTTAAAAATTAACTTACTAATTTTCCCGACTTTTTAAGGAAAATTTAGGAGGATTCAATTTGATAAAATCCAATAATTTAAGGAATAACAAAATCTTGGTTCTTGTTTATAGTTATATTATCTTATTTATAGATAATACTATCAACGAAAACAAAATAACTATTTTACGTTATTAAAAATATTAAATTTCCCTTATAATTTTACCCCACACTTTTTTAAATCACAATATCTAGAAATTGCGACCTTACCTGTTCCTAAAATATACTGACCAATTAAGACCATTTAATGACCAATTATTTGAATAATTCATTGGGTCAATATACGGACTTAGGGGTGCTAAAATCCATTTCGTGACCTTGAAATTATTTAAATTACGAATATCTATGAAACAGAGCCTGACCAAATTCTGAAATATACTGACCTTTAAGTGACCAATTATATGCAATACTAATTTTTTTGGTATGTGCGATCAGGGGTGCCAAAAGTTGTATATTGCCCTTGAAATTTTATTTTTCCATTTTAAGAAAAACCGAGCCTGACCAAATTCGGAAATATACTGACCATTTATGACCAATTACTGACCAATTATTTAAGACATTAAACATATCAAAATTCAAACTTAGGGGTGCCAGCATCCAGGAGCCCAATGCATAGATATGTGATTGCGTCTATGGAAATATAAAAGACCAGATAACCTGAATTTATAAACATATGTTGTTACAAAAAAAAATATGTTGCTATGCCATAACATTGTAAAAATAAAGCCTAAATGCAATTACCTACTTCTGCAGAAGTTGACGTAATATCAACGTCGATTCTTCAAAATCACTTGCTAACAATTCTTGTACGTATTCATTCATTTTTTCTCGCAAGAACTGTATCCCCTCGTTAACATCATTTGCAATTAACCCGACTACGAAAATAAAATGACCGTCATCGAAGGGACAGTTTTTAAGGTCATAAAAAGACACTAACCTGTTCCATATTCAAAAGTCGCCGAGTACATTGTGAAAACCATCGAAGGGTAAACAGTTAATAATACACGGAGAGAAAATCCTATGAAAAATTACAATGGTAACATCCTAGTTTTTAGTATAAAACATTGTAGTACCGGACCAGAACTCAAACATTTAAATTCTACGACGCAACATTGTAAATTTCTATTACTCAAATGAAAAAGAAGTTTAGTTCATTGAAAAAATAATTCTGTGTCACCGAGGAATCGAACCCGCGATCCCCTCCGTCACAGGCTCAAGGTTTATCTCCTTACGCCATCAGATGTTTATACTTTCTGTTCAGTCACATAATAAGACCTTCCATACAGTAGTTGGTCATCTTTCGGTGGTGGCGTCGCAAACTACTGGACTCTGTCTCTCTTTTATTAAAACATATAGTATGCGTCCTTATTCACTTGCTCTAACGGAAAAACAATTTACTAAATAACATCGGAATTTTCAATAATTCGAATTGTATTCTGTAGACAGCAGCATCATAAAAATCAACAGACTTAAAGTTTAGTCCTGGATAAACTAGTAAGTTTACCAGTAAGTCCTGGTAAATGTAATGTTACCATCGTAATTTTTCATAAGATTTTTTTTCGTGTACTCTATTTCGCAGCGGACACGCTACCACAACATTGTCACCGTTACGAGTTACAATCCACGAATTATGAATGCACTTACACTGATAGAACATTTATGTTGACTCAAGAGATATTTTCCTTATCTAAGAATTTATTTGGGAAGACAAATGATTATTTTACTTTAACAATTTCTTGTCTTCATTTAGATTTTCTTGGCTTAAGAACTATATTATTTTCAATCGATACATTTAAGTTTTTCAATCAAAATAACATTATTGTTTAAAATACTTAAAATAATTCATCAAAGTATATTTTAAAAACTAAATAGTCTTTAATGTTTATACCAATTAAAATAATTATTACTTGGAATATAATAAAAATTGTTAGCTGATTAATTATTTACTATTTCGATTTTATTTCCTGTGTATAATAAAGTAATTTAATAAAATTAAAATAAAAAATAATCAAACAGATCATAAATACGTTTAATATTGGAGCATGCTGTATGGGTAGGTGATTAGGAAGGCTTAGATACCCAAACCAGCCACAAAACCGGTTTTTGACGCGCGCATGCTTCTCATTTTAATTATAGATAGTAAGACTGTCATGTATACCCATTATAGCCTACTCAGTAGTGATAAACTGGCTTTATTTAAATGCATATTTTTGTAATTTTATAGTATATTTAAAATCAAAATTGTCTAGACAAACTGTAAAAGTTTACAGACAATTTTATTGAAATGTAATTTAGTTTAAGAGTTGATAAATAAATAAAAAATAAAAAAAAAGTTAATTAATTTATGACTCAAGAATAAAGCCATTCTTAACACAAATCGGTAACATTTTGAATCAATGTTGTCGCCTATCTTGAACCAAGAGGCAAAAATTCTTGAAAGAAATATATCTATACCTAGTTTCAAGAGTTCAAGTTTTGAAGAAAAAAAAGAATCTTGAATCAAGATTGTTTTTCTATCAGTATATACGGAAAACGACCAAACACTCGAGGCAAGCCGACGAATTTCACTACAAAGAAATTTTTATCACAAACTCTTTCCAACACAATTATCAACGATGCATTAGCAACCTGATCTATTGGCAGTCATGGTACTATTGCGATAAAAACACAGCTGCATGAATTTTACTCGAAAACCAAAGTATTGGAACAATTTTTAAAATAAACACCTCGTTATTGCGATAAAAAAAAATGCCGCACAGTTTTGCCAAGAGCAAAAAACTCCAATCGAATTAGTTTGACCTTAACACTTTGTTCTATTCTTACCAAGATTAAGTCTAATAAACACATACGTTGATTGTCTTATAAATAGGCGTCGTACTACTCACACCTAACATCTTCGTCGCACATAATATCATATGCGTAAAACTTGCGACGTAGTTAAGCCGCGTTAACATTGGTTCGATTGAGACTCATTATAAACTATAAAATCTATGTTAGAATAAAATAACAGTTTATAATTCATATGCTTATTTCAATATCCCGATCCATGAACATCATGGCTTGCATTAGCATGGGAGTAACATTACTCACTATTTTTTTTGTAACTTGGACTTCTTCATCAGTCTCTACTTTTTCTCGGTATAACTGAAGGTACTTAGACATGTCTTTATGCATAATTTTCAAGTAAATATCTAGGAGCTGCGTATACTTGAGTCTTTCAGCTGCCATGGGTTTGTCATCCCCTAGCTGCTTCTGCTCAGAGTCAGTATGATCTTCAACTTCTTTGATGTATTCTAAAATAGTTGCGATGAGTGTGGGATAAACTAAACTATCTTATTTATACGATAACTTTACCATGTGATTGTGCAAAATAACAGGAAAAAGTACCAGAAAAACATTATTATAGACACTATCGTTATATACTATAATCAAAACAGTTGGTAACCATAATAGCCTGCTTGTTATTCATTCATAGTGTATTTGCGTTAGAGCATGGAGTGTCAAGGCCAATAAACAAACACTTATTGGACGCGCGGTACGTCATTACCGGGAAATAGTTAAGTACAATTTCTTGAATAGCTCTTCCCATTAATATTATATTATCAGATTTTTCTTTGTCCGTATCCTTTTTAAGGCTAACGTAAAAATCCACATAAAACTTAAACATTTTTACAATACGTGGGTCATTATTTTATTAATCATTTACTACTGTATTTCTTGAGGAAAATCAAAATTGTAAGTAAAGAAAATATTTTTTTTACGATATTTTTGGCTCTCTATTTTGTTCCACATTCCCATTTTGCCCTGCCCTATCTTTTCTATTGGTAGTTATTTTGTTAATTTCTACATGGATAACTCTCCTAGATGACGCGTGTCCTGATCGAAAATTAGTAAGACGAATGGGGAGTAAATAGCCGCCGTGGCGTAGAAGAAGTATCCCCTTCTCTTTCTAAGAAGCGGTGAAAATGTATGCCTGCACCTGCTGTTTTATTTAGACGGCGCAGGGCGCTTGTGCGAATGTTCGTGTTGTCATGTTTGTGTACGATAGCGCAATAAATGAATGTTGTATTCTACCACATAAATGATAGTACTTTATTATTGATAATTATATAAAATTATTCCCTAAATATTCCGTAATATCAAAAATGCACAATGTTAATACTCAAGTTTTCACTTCTGTCGGCACTTCCGGAGTGCAACCCGTACTTTTTTATAATTCATTTGTAGTGGCTTCACATTTTACCCTTTTGCTTAACTATTTGGAGCTATTGTGATTTATAATTTAACTTGCAACGTACCTGTATAATATGTATGGATGGAATCTTGAAAGTTGAGTTTGATGCTCTTTTTGTTTGAGAATTGAGCTGAAGTTTTGTATGGAAGTGTAAATCGGATGATAATCCAAAATTATTATGACATGCAGCTGATCTGATGATAGAAACAAGAAGCGCGATCGTCAAGATTAAGTAACCAATACTCAGATTTTAATCCCATGTATAAACTTTCTACTATATGCTTTCTTAACGGGAAGATGGATGGATCATTTTAATATGGTTCACCTGGAAATATTTTATCTAATTGACATATGTCTATCTAAAACAAAAACTTATTTAAGGACACTTCACTTTAAATTTTGTGTTATTTGTTCAATAAGTCTTCGAAGTTAAACAATGGCTGAATTCGCTTTCGAAGCTTAAATGTTGATAGAAAAAAATATGGAGGTCGAAATTATAGCCAAAGATGGTATCTTCATATTAGAGGAACAAAATCCTTATCAACATTTCTCAAATCGAACGGAGTTGATTAAAAATGATATTCAGTTAAAACCTAACAGCGCCAGCCGAGGGGCAGAGTGATAGGAGCGGTCACCCTACATGCCAGTTATTAAGGGTTACTAAAAATCTAATGCGGAGTGAATTTTCATACACAAGACATTTTTTTAAACCTTTTGAAAGATGTGAGGCAGAAGATAGTTTCAGAAAGAAAGTTTTTTTTTATTATTTTCTGACTTGTTTTTATAACACATAAATACTCTTATTGTAGAAGGTTATATGCATAATTTAAATGAAATGAAACTGTTAAAAACCGATTTCAATTTTGATATTATGCTATCAGCTATTAAGTCAATATTAAGCGGACATTACAAACACTATTTATTTGCAATAAGAATCTAATTATTTGTATCAATGTCAACACTAGTCAAACATTTTGTAAGTATATGCTAAACAATGCATATTTACTTTGGTACTGAGACGGGGCTTGAAGAAGGGACCGCGCTAGGTACAGTCGGAAAATAATACCTACAAAAAGCGGGCTTATACGTCATGTTCATATTTTCAAAGATCTTCTTAATAAGAAATCCTACCAGAGCAAAGGCGAGGCAGATAGATACTTTTTTTCATAGTTATCTCTGCGCAATTATCCTTAACCCACCATTATAGAAAATATTGTTAGAACTCGCTCTTGTTAATACTAAACAAATCGTATAATACATAGTATATTAGTAGGTATAAAAAAAAACAAGAAAGTTCACCTAAATAATTTATTACAAATTCGCTGGCAGTGTACTTAAAAATGTACATAAATAGCGGAATAAATCTTTGCCTAAGGCACACGTTGGACGGACAGACAATCACAAAACATTTACAATAATAATTTACAATTTATGTACTAACTTAAAAAAGAAGGCTCACCCACAGCAAGTTTTCATGTATAGATTGTTCAGATACATAATCATATAAAATATAAACTTAAAATGCTGGAATAATACTAAATATTTTACTGTAAAAATCTTGACAATTATTGTCTTAGAGTTAATAATTAATTAACCCTTTAAGGATAACGTTCATTTGGACGGGCCGGGGCGGGACGTATCGCAGTACAATAATCCGCCTATATGACTTTTAAACATTTTGTATGAAGCAACGAACACTGTGCCGGGTTGCATCGGCGCGGATTTCCGCTCGGCACCCCGCGTTTATTCCCCGATGCGGCCTACAGTGACCATGGTCATGGTCACGATATCATCATTGTGAATATAGCACTAATGACATTTTCACGTTAAAGTTTCGTATGACAACTCCTAGAGAGGAGAAAGTGGATGGTCACTTTCCATACTAGACGATTTTAAAGTCGAGTCGCTTCTATTTATAGGCTATATTCTTTGACGCTGAGTAACAGAATTCCGCCGGTGCGGTTTCGTCTGCATCAGTGTGATTTGAGTGCGATGCGCACTGACATAACACGCTCCGTACAGTGGGCGCTATCCTTTATTGTGCACAATTAAACTCACAACAAAGTAAATTCAAATAAGTATTATCAACAGCATAAGTTAATAATGAACTTTATCAATAAATATGCACATAATACCAGAGTTAGTATTAGAATAGGTCAATAAATACCAGTTTATAATCTTAAAAATCTCAATTTGACTTAAAATCTTTACCGATCGTGTTACACATTTACTAGGTGGCTAAGACCAGTTATTTGTTTTTCTAAATTTTGGTAACACAAAAACGATGTGATTGAAAATTTATTTTTAAATTAATATAATTAAAAGAAAGAAGCCTGCAGTTGGTACGATAGATTAAAAGAACATTTTTAAATGATAAATGTAACCGTGTCTTTTACGACGACTTAGTTTAGACTCTAGACTACATACAGCATTTCATATAAATTAGATTAAACCTTAACTCTATTACGGTAACGTACACAGTACGACCAGATTACAATGTAAAAAAATATATTCAAAGCTTAGACTACTTAATTCATAAAGTACATGTAAAAGTGCGTATAAGATTGGAAAAGCTAATATTTTAATAGCAAAAAGCGTCAAGAGACGAAATCATAAAAAAAGATAAGTCAGTCTAATATCTTTCTATGAATGGCATCATAATATATTAATACATATGAGTCGGTGGTTTTAAAATTATAAATAGTAGATTCCATTATGTATTGTTGCTGATATACATTAATGATATAAACCGGTTCGTGGTTCCGGCTAAGGATTTAGATTGTGATGTGAATCGCGGCTAATTCGTATTTCTTGGATTACACATGATCACAGCAAGAAGCCTATCAAGGCAAGTACTACTAAGTTTGAAGTATTTATTAGAGATACTTCGAAGTTCGAGGTATCAATGAAAGGATGGGTTCGGATTTTTTAAAATAGAACAAAGGGCAGATAAATTCAACAATGACTTAGAAACATTTTGTAATATGTTAATTTGATTTGCCTATGTTTGTTCTGAGTTGGATTGTATAGTAGGTACGGACTACGGGATAAAAATAGGGTTTGGTGGGGTTACACCCTTATATCCACGCGTTGTCTATATCGATCAATCTTTTTTTTTACTTATATAAAATTTCTTTGACTTCTGGTAAGTCCAATTCATTCATAGCACACTGTCTTTCCTGTTTTGTCACGCTGCAATATGCATATATTTCTGCGGGAAGTTGCAATAGATTTATTTTAATTTTCAACTTTCCCTAATCTGAAAATGTATATAGACCAGAATTTTTGGAAACCACGTTTCTTAAACATTTTTGAAATGTCTATAGTACCCGTCACGAGAAGCTATAAATTATGTAAACAAACATCTTTTACCAAGTAATTATTTTTACTTCGAGACAATAATGAACTGACCATATTCATTCGAAATAAAAATATAGACGGGTTATATGAAAGTAACAACCTACTTAATTTAGTCGGATCATATCTAACGACTGACGTTTGAGTGTCTTGGTACGGGGACGCGCCGGTCGCCGGGAATGCAAACCTTTTTGAAATGAACGCGTCATTCGAGTTTTGAATTTTTCATTGCTTTGTTAAAATCGCGGATTTGGTTGTTATTGTTATTTTTTTTATCTTTTCGTTATCACTTTGTTATTGTTGTTAGTTTTGTTAATTGTTGCCTTAATTTTATTTTTTTTTATCTATTATTTGTTATTGTGTATTAACGTATAATGAAGCCAGTACCCAGTACATCTAAGGAAATCAATTTGCCACGAAAAAAATGTCAAAACATACGTAATTTATTATACATATTTAAATTATTAATTAATTGAATTTATAATTAAATATTTAAAAAAAACTTTTATCTTTGAACCAAATGTTGTTAACTCCCGAACGTTTGTTTACATAATTTATAGCTTCTCGTGACGGGTACTATAGTTCATTAGTATTACGTAATTTTATAAAAAAATGTGCGATATTGTTTACCTGTAAATATGATTATTACACGTAATATATGATTAATAACTATGATTATATTAATTAAAATATTGAAAACAATTCTGTTACCGCAAACTAGTCTTTACGCTCTTAAAAGACAGCTAACAACTACCTTTATAACACGCGACTACCTTTATAGAAGATAACCGAGGACTATAGACACCATAAATGTTAAAGGTGAGACGTTATCCTGTGGCCGGGATGTTTGATCTAATGTGCAAGTCTATCGGTTACCCTATAACGAAACATGGCACTGTTATGGCGGCAGGAATAGGTTTGACAGTGGACTTGCCGGGGTAGGAACCGGGCAAGTTGCTGCACAGCGCTCTAACACACATTTAACGTTTTGCTCGCCTCTTATAAGCTGTCAACTTATTAAAACATGCTTTAGAACAAGCCTAATTAAGAAGCATACTACTACCTCGTCAACTTCTTTCTTTATAGCCATTTGTCAGCAACAATATTTTTTTATGACATTGGAAGGCAAACAAGCAGACGGGTTTCCTGATGGTAAGAAATTCCCGCCGCCTAGAGACACCAAAGGTGGTAATGGTGCGTTGCCAACCAGAGGCTGGGATGTTAGACCTCGAGCAAAAGTAAGTTTACCGGCTACCTTACCCTCCGAACCGGAACACGTCATGACGTTATGGCAGTAGGAATATGTAAGGCGGTGGTACCAATCCGGGTGAGTCGCTGTGAAACTCTACCACCTAGTCTGATGTCACGGTGTCAGTGACGGCAAGCCTATGCTTGTCTTTCACGAGCTGCCTTGCACAGGAAGGCAGATGGTCTATTCTACAAAGGAGCCCGGACCAACACACTTTAGAACAAGTCTAATTAAGAAGCATACTACCTAGTTAACTTCTTTCTTTATAGCCATTTGTCAACAACAATAATTTATAAGTTCAACTTTTAATTTAGTTAAGTCTAGTTTGTGGCAACATAATTGCCATTATTATCATCATCAGTCAAATTTAATCAAGAGTTCCTGACATTCGGTTTAGAAGCCACAACAATAGTCAAAGTTAAAACAAAATAGTGAAAGGTTGATATTTATTACATCTTAAACGAAGAGCTTACATGATTAAGTTAGATTTTGCGTTTATCACATCCAACGTATCAGATTTTATTTATTTATTAAAGCTTTTTTATTATAAAATATAAAACTTATTACTTTGAGACCAATCATATATAACTATAGTCACAAATTATATTTTAGTCCCCTTACTAATAAAACTTACGTATCCATTTTTGAAGTGAAAACTTCTTTAGCGATTTTTTTGGAATGGGTAAACTTCTAAACTCGCCTCAGGATACGTGACCTGACTCGTAAGTCAGGGCGCTTTCGCGAATGTTCGTTTTGTCATGTTTGTGTACGATAGCGCAATAAATGAATATTGTTTTCTGTCACATAAATTATGGTACTGTCATACTGTTTATTCTAGTATCTATTTAAGTAATTCTATGTATTAATTAGTATCGTTGACTTACGCCCATAACAAAAGTATATAATTTGCTTACTTTGGGGTTAGATTTAATTTTTGTGACTTGTCCAGGGATATTTATATATAGAATTATTCCCTAGCCGTTCCAAAATATCAAAAATGTACAACTTTAATATTAAAGTTTTCACTTCTGCCGACACTCCCGGAGTGCAATCCGGCTTTTTTTATTATGAAAAGTGAAGTTACACACCAGATCAACGGGCGCTTAAGTATTATTAGTAAGGAGGTAACAATTTATGTTCAACAGTAATAATAATGGTTTTTAACGATAATCGTAATTTGGGAATATTTTGCTTTTCCAAGACTGATATTCTCTATCTGACAGACCGCAATTATAAAACTATGGATTGCAGCACACACCTATCACAATGATAATATACAACCTGCGTTACTGTTAATATAACAAATGACTGATCCCAAAAAAGGAGGTTTTCAATTCGATTGTATGTTTTTTTTTATTTTTTTTGTACATTTGTTTCGTGGCTACTCGGCCAACAGGTAACCGATTTCGATGGTTCTTTTTAAAAAGATAGGTCATAATCCGACTAATGGTTTTAAGTTATATTTAATAGAGCATAAGCTTTTCGCTTCACTCAAGATGAGGTCGTCAAGAAAAATGTATGCATTATTAAGTGTAACTCAAAAACGACTAGTAGGATATCGATTAAATTTATGTGGGGCCAGTTCGAAACCATTTCCTTTCTTTTGGAAAAATAATTATCGGACACAATAGTATTTCCGAGCTTAAAATATGATGGACAATTTATTCCGAGAATTATAGTATAATTTTATCAAAAAAATTTTGATACTTTTAAAAAACACTTTTAACTTTCCACAATACATTTGTTAAAACTACTCTTAACTCAACCGGTTACGTTGATTGTAGCATCATTAGGTCTTTACAATCAAAGATAAATAAATCTACTTCGCTTTACCGTTCAGCATTTGGTTATGGTTGTTAGTAACTGATGCACGTTAAAACTGTCTATACAATAGAGTTCCACCAATAGCCGACGATCGATATGTAGTGAGAGATCAGACGGTGGTCTGCGGCACGCCGTGCAGTACGGTGGTGCGGGAGCGTGGGCGGGGGAGCGGCACGGTGGACACCCCCCCCTCCTTCAGGGACAGAGCGGACTCCGTGGACGCCTCGGACGGGGCGCGGGACGACTGTAACGTCTGCGGCTGACTTATCTGAAAACATAATATCTATATATTAATATGTGATGACAAAAGTTTGGACCCCTTTTTATGAAAAGTGCGCGGACGGAAGAGCTTAAAACTTTGGCACACTTATAGATTATGTGTAGGAGAAGTGCAGAAACGTTAATATTTTTCAATAGTAATGCTTATAAAGTACATCAAATCAATAAAGAAAACATTACCCACACTGCCATGCATTTGACACACACAAACAAATATATTGATGATAACGATAAAAGATCACAGATGGCGCACTAAAAAGTTTGGAAACAAAGTAGTTGGTCTTGAGAAATACAGATGGCGTTCTTGTCAACAAGCTATCAAAATTTATTATGGTCGAATTTCGACCAACGGGCGACCACTAGTAAATAAAAATCCATAAACATCACCAATTTACCCTAATGTAAATTAATTACTTATAATATTCGAGCCAATGACTCTGAAATGCAAAAGAAAAAAAATCCTTGAGACAAGCATCGCCCATAGACGCCAAGATTTTTTTGATGCACCGCTGACTTATAGCCGGGATTTTAGGTCACGTATACAAGTCTACAAGTTACCTTACTAAAACACAGAACACGACAATAACGATCACTATAGTGACAGGAATAGGAAAAGCGCCTATTAACTGATGCTGAGCACACCTGTTTATTAAATATCTTATAACATAATAAAACTACAGTACTACAAATTCCATTATACGCTTCGGCTTTACAATTTTTACTCTTTATACTTTTATTTTTAATTTATTTTTAAAAAAATCATGAAATTTCCGACACTAAATTTCAACCAAAAAAGAGTTAAAGGGTGACGAATATAGCCGAAGCGCATAATTTGAATAGTACTACTGTACGTATCCCGAGTACGTACGTCCCGAGTTCGATTCCCGGGTCGAGCAACAAAAATAAAATTTGGTTTTTCCAATTTTCTAATTAAACAAAAAATGTTGCTCGGGATTGGATACATGCCCGGTTGGCGATAGGCTTGCCACCTATGACATTGTGGGACTTAGTATCTTCGGCTAGCCGTAGGTGCCCTGGTTGTGCTTCTGCCTACCTCTTCAGGGATATGGGCGTGAAGATAGTACTGTACGCACCGTTCTGGTGAGGGTCTGTGGTGTTTGTGGTTTCTTGACGGGCACGTCGCGGTACTCGTAGATGTTGTCGCGGGACCGCGTCGAGTTCTCAATACCGCCTTCATCTATGTCGGGCACCATGAAGATGTCGCCGTTGTAGTACCTGTCTGTCTCTCTGTAATAACAAGATACTCATTTTACTGATAACATAAAAAACTTGGAACAATCTGACTAATACCTCACAGGCTATTTCTATGAAAGACCTTCCAATTAATAAATTTTAAAAATGTGTCAAATGGGAATTATATAAAAAGATACCTCATGCCAATGTTACTAATATTATAAAAGCGAAAGCTTGTATGTCTGTTTGTTACTCCTTCACATAAAAACTGCTGAACCGATTTTCATTAAATTTGGCACACACACATAGAGAGCAACTTGGATTAACACATACGATAGTTTTTATCCCGAAATAATGTTCCTGTGGGATCATTAACCACGGCAACACCTATAGCTTGACCGCTGAAAAGTCAACCCATCCGATGGTCCGCGGCACGCGGGAGCGGGGTGCGCGAGACCAAACAGTCAGTCGCCCACATATAGTGTATTATCTATGGCCGCCCACAGATTGCTTACAGCGATAGATCTTCGACGTTCTTTTTATTCTTTCTTTAGGCTTTGGCCTTGACGTTAGTATTTTGCCATTAGTCAAGTAGAAATTTGCATCAAATGTTATATCATTTTTAATCAATTATAATTAGTCATCAGTCATAAGTCGTCAGTAAGACAAGTCAGGCTCTTGGGTAAAGCGGTGGCCTCATTACACAAGCTCATGTAACAAGATTTGGCGGCAACGAGGAAATACACGATACGCTAATTTCTTCATGATTATTTTATTTGTGCACTTCCACTGAACATAATTGTACAAAATGCCACCAAAATTGACTAATTTCACTCAATATAAACATGAAATTCAATAATTGTGAAAAAACTTCGACCATCTTTTCTGAGATTGTGATCGTAAAATTAACGAGTTTACGTAAAAAAAAATTAAGAAGCCAAGCAAATTTTATACTATTAATTGTGGCGAATTATTTTCAAAGAAAAAAAATAGAACTAGCATCTTCATCAGGTGTGTATTTATTTCGATTTCTATCTATATTTTGTTAATAAGATTTTCTTAACATTGTTAATGATGTTCGTTATTAAAATGTACTAGCTGTTGCCTGCGGCTTCGCCCGCGTTTTCACAGGAACTTGTGCGATCGGGATTATAAGTAGCTTATATGTTAATCCACGTCTCAATCTATCTGAATTTAAAACTTTAGACAAATCTGTTCTGCCATTCGAGCATGAAAGAGTAACAAACATACACACTCACAAACTTTCGCAGTAATTATAATGCCAGAAGGATTAATAATTTTTCTGGTTGAAGGTATGAATATAAAAAAAATCAGAGGCTACCGTCGTGTTTATGAATTAAGAAACGTTCAGAAAATATTAATGAGGTAATAAAGTCTCCATGCAAGACGAGATAGCCTCCCAAAAATTGAAGTCAACAATTTTACAAGAGGTAAGTATCTATAAAAAATAAATAAAATTGGAGTGTCTGTTTATAATATTAAAATAAATGCTCGTTACTAAATGCACACATACACAGTACATATGTCAAACTGTTTCTTTTATATTTGTCTGTCCGTTTGTACTGGGTAATATCTAGATCGATTATAATAGGACTTTAGTAATTTCCTATAGCTTGCGTTGATTAAGAATAACGACAACTTAAAATAAGCTTAGATAGCTCAGACTGTATAAATTGCTAAAAATACATCATACAACAAGCACAACGAAGTACTTTCCATACTTTTGCGGACATACTAAATACAACAAAGACATAAAAGCATTATATTTCTTGATGAAATGAAGCCCGGTGTATGTAATAAAGATTACCGTTAAAGGTGCGTTACTAACGCAACAAATTAGATATTTTGGGCAAGTTACCAGCTAGGTTCTCCCCTTCCCCCTCTAGCTGGTATAGCATCGCACCAAACTTCTAGTCCCCTCTGAAGTTAAACCATGCAGCGGTACAGTCAGTCATATATTTCATCGTGTCAAAAGTTAATACCTTGATATTGATCAGTCAGTCAGATTGTTAACATGTTCTTGTTGAAAAGAATAAAATGAATTTGTTTATTTGTGTGTGTAAAAAGTTGTTACAATATATTCAACTATAACAACATATTCTGGTGTGCAAACATTGATCATTTTATAAATTTAAAATGTTAATAATTTGATAAAAACTAATAATTAAGTACATAACTAAGTTTTACCCTTTCTACCATAAACTACAACCGTTTTGAAACACAGCCAGTGAGGAAGAAACGGCAAGACAAATTACCTATCATATCGGTTATAACATATAGCTAAACTAGCTGTTACCCGCGGCTTCGCCCGCGTAGTCTACTAATTTGACATTTAGCTCTCCAACACTGCTCGTTAAAATTTTAAGATAAAATGTAGCCTATATCGCTATCCAAAGTTTCATCTATTTTTTTTAAATTTTAATAAGCAATTTATCAATTTTGCCGTCAAAACTGAACATACACATTCTCTTTTCTAATTTCACCTCAGATAAATAGTAGGAATACGTTATTTTCTACACAGTTTTATCTGCACTTCGGCAAATCCTGTGAGATTAAACTGTATAGCAAGTTATAGAAACCTCTAACAGATTTTTTTTAGAAATTTTAGAAATATACACATCGTCTCTGAGGTCTAACCGTGCGTCTTCGGAATGACTTCTTGAGATCTTCGGTTCGATCTCCAGTCCGGGCAACAAAAACAAACAAATAGAAATTGTGAAGTTTCAATTTTCTACTAAAGGTAACGTTGCCACTTGCCCGGGATTGGATAAGTGCCCGGTTGGCTACAGGATTGTCATCTACCACATTGGGCTTAATGTCTTCGGCTAGTCGTGAGCGGCGAGCGCTCTGGTTGTGCAGAACTAACCCTTCGGGGATATCTTCAGAAACTCACATTTAGAAATTGTAGCAACAAAATTAAACTTTTCAGCTTCTTAGTGTGAGCAGATTCTGTGATAAATTTGACATTACACAGAAAAATGTGGGAGAACATCCTGGCATAATGATGTGTTTACCTACTCTAAACGACGTCATTTGAAAACAATTATTGCTTTTCCGCATATTGCTTACAAATCTTCAAGATTCATCAGAATTGCACAATAAGAGACTTTAGCGGCTCAGCTGGTTCACCAAGCAAAAGTAATAATACCTTACCATTAGCACAACCTTGCGTTTCATCTTTGGATTTTAAGGGATCACAATGCATATATTTTAAATATTTTTTCCAATTAAAATCAAATGAGTATTTTTATACTGTAACGTGTGGTCATAACAGAATCCTGGATTAACAAAAACATTCCTATTAAACCTTCTGAAAATGATTCTACTTTGAGCTTGACGCTGAGCGCTAGCTGATCTTCTTGCGTCCCTTGCGTCTGTGTAAATATCTCCAAATCCCTCAAAGATATATATATAAGAGAAGAATGGTCAGCCTATTCCGCAAGTCTGTTGAGTTTGTGTATGGAGTGACCATTGTCGAATGCTAGCAAGTAATCATAATCCACAAAATCACTATTCTTGAAAACATTTTTTTAGAGTTTCCCTCGTTTTTATCCAGGATTTTATCCTCAGATCCTGACCTGGTGAACATGGGACCACCTGTGAAATATACCCTTTCAAACAAAAAAAAAAAAAACGAATTTCCGTATGAACATTCATCACCTCTTTTTTTAGTGATAAAAAGTAGCCTATGTTCTTTCGTTCCTCATAAAGTGTGTAAATACAAAGTTTCACTGTTACAGCTTTAAAAATGACGAATATACATATGAACAGTCATCTCCTCTTTTTACCCATTCTCCCCCATTTTTTGCGATAAAAAGTAGCCTATGTTCTTTCGTTTATCATAAAATGTCTAAATACAAAGTTTCACTGTTACAGCTTTAAAAATGACGAATTTCCATATGAAAATTCATCCCCTCTTTTTACCCGTTCTCCCCTATTTTTTTCAATAAAAAGTAGCCTATGTTGTTCCTTAGGGTTTATTCTATCTCTGTACCAAATTTCATCGAAATCGGTTCACTGGTTTAGGCGTGAAAGCGTAACAGACAGACAAACAGAGTTACTTTCGCATTTATAATATTAGTAGGGATTTTTAACCAATTTTGCTATGATTATGATATTAATATATGATATTAATATTTGCTATTTTATTACGTGTATCATAATTTCTTTGTGTGTTTTCGTTAATGATAAACTGAAGTACTTACATGGTTCATTGTTATGGACTTATGGTAAAAATTACTGTTAAATATTTTTCCTACGCAAATTGTGCCACCCCCGTTAACCCCCATAGGGGTTGATTTTCAAAAAACGCTTAGATATGTAGGTATCTCATTATGTGTATTGCAGAGCATTATTTCAGTGTCACGCAAAATATTCAATAGAATTAAATTTTCCAGACAAACTTAGCCACCCCCTTTAACCCCCAGTGGGGGTGAATTCCAAAAAACCATAAAATACGTGTTTCATCATTTGTACTAAAAAGCATTAATTCAAAGTTTCATGCAAAAATGTGCAATAAAAATGTTTTTCTCAAAAAAATTTTGCCACCCCCTTTAACCCCCAATGGGGGTGAATTTCGAAAAACCCTGAAATACGTGTTTCATCATTTGTACTAAAAAGCATTAATTCAAATTTTCATCCAAAAAAGTGCAATAAAAATATTTTTCTCATACAAACTTTGCCACCCCTTTTAACCCTTTTAGGGGTTGAATTTCCAAAAAATAATATGCCTATGTCCTTCTCATGAATGCAAACTATCTACATACCGAGTTTCAACAAAATCGGTTGGGCGGTTTAGGCGTGAAAAGGTAACAGACAGACAGACAGACAGAGTTACTTTCGCATTTATAATATTAGTATGGATATAAATTAACATATCTTCTTCTTGAGGTCTCAAGTTCGATTTATGGGACGGGCAACAAAAAAAATATAAAATTATATATTTTCAATTTTCTATTATTACCGATTTCCTGAAATCTCTACGAAAAAGGCAATTTTCATCAACTTTTTAATTTGACAAAATATTTAGAAAATAACATAAATGGGCGACAGTACATGACTACGAAAGCTATCATTTGTAGAACTCGGCGATACCACTAAAGGATAGCGCCCACTGCTGACGGCCGGGCCGAGGCGCATCGCATTGCAAAGCACACTGATGCGGGCCGGGTCGCATCACATAGGCGGCTTTTTTACTCAGTGCCTGAGTAAAGTATACAAATAGAGGCTCCATTCAACATTAAAACCTTCAAGCATAGAAAGTGGCGCCATCTAGTAGTTGTCATATGAATCGTCAAGTATGAGAAGAGGCGCCTCTAGTAGTTATCATAAGAAACTTTAGCCTGAAATAATCATTAGTGATCTATTCACAATGATGTCGTGATCATTGGTCACTGTAGGCCGCATCGGACTATGCACGCAGGAAGCCGAGCGGAAATCCGGCATAGTTTGCGTTGCTCCATACAAAATGTATGAAAGCTATCTAGGTAGATTATTGCACTGCGGTGCGTCCCGTCCCGGCCCGTCCAAATGGGCGCTAACCTTAAACGCACACTAGCTCACAAACTTGTAGACGATATTCGCCCTGCTCTTCCGCTCTCCACCTACGTAGCACTGATAACAATATGTCGCTACTTTGAGGTAGGTCTCGTGTTCAGAGCGGACTAGAAGTTCTGTGCGAACTGTGTCTTCTACTTATTAAATAAGGTTGATACGAAGTTCTTTTCACAAGGGACGATATCAGCGAAACATATTGTAAGCTTTACAAAGAAATATAAAAATATGTATACATACATAGTCGGTACCATTTTCCATTTCGGCGGTATAGCCCTGTGTATAAAATGTTAGTTGGGTTAGTCACAAAAATGTGTAGCGTTAGTTATAATTAGTTAGTATAAGCAATTATTTTAAAAGCAGGGAGCGTTATTCCATAATTTAAATATATCCGGCCTGCGGTGCTCCACACAGACACCAGTTGCAAGCAGTTGCGAATATTTTTCTTCTAATCTTTTTTTTTTATAATATTGGGAGGCAAACAAGCAGACGGATTTCCTGATGGTAAGAAATTCACGCCGCCTACACACCACAGGTGGTAATTGTGCGTTGCCAACCTGAGGCCGGGATGTAAGGCCTTAAGCAAAAGTAAGTTTACCGGCTACCTTACCCTCCGAACAGGAATACGTCATGACGTTATGTCGACAGGAACAGGGATCATTATTCGGAGTCCGGTCCCCTAATTCAAGTTGACAACCGTTTAGATCTTCGTGACGATTTTTAAATCAAAATTGATGAACAGATTTAGTGCACTTCAAAAAAAAAAAAGATTAGACGTTGGAAAAGGACAAAGTCTACTCTGCTTTATTATAAAGAATTACTTTTTTAATTTTGTAGGTGTATGTCAAAACTCGTATAGGGATATTGCGGTATTTGATTCTAAAGGAGTATTATAGTACATATAGGAGTAGACATAGGTTCCAGTGGTGTACCTCTTTGCGTTCCTCCAGAGCATGCAGCAGACAACGAGCAGCACGAGCAGCAATAGACAGGCGCTGGAGACGGACCAGAACGCTATCTGCAGCGGCTGCTTGGGCTCCCACCAGTACTGGACACACACACGCCACACAGCGGGCCTCACGTTAACACACATTCTACAACTTTGTTTATTACTAAACGCAGGAGGCTAAATCGTTACATATTATGTACCTAACCGGTATATTTAGTTTTAGTGTGTTATGAAAAAAAAGTATTTGCTAAAAGATTTTGTGTATTTGAGACATATTTACTTTCAAGAATACGTACGATTTATAAATCTCATATTAGCTGCTCTTGTGTTCAGATAAAAAAGTAATCAGCATTTTTTTGGAACGAAGTTCCTTATGGCAGGCTTGGAGGAGATAGGGATTTTGCTGCGCAACCGAACTGAAAAATATGTGATAGCAAAATCCGTGGAATAAAACCGTTAAAAGAAACGTGCGCAGGTGCGACAGTCGTATACAAAAGCGAGTAGTATATAATACCTTTCTCTTTCTCCCTCACTCCCCCCCGTCAATGCATAGTATTTACTTATGAACTTTGTCGATTCTACATTAGCCGAAGGAACTTCGTTCCCACCTGGTGTCCCACGACACCACATTTATATTTTATATTGAAATACTTAAAATGCTAAAAATCCAGTCATATGATTAGCAAACTTACTTCTGTTATAGGTGGGTAGGTAGGCACAAGCCTGCCTATGACGGTGGGCAGGTAGACCGTCCAGAAGGCCAGCTCGGTTTGGCGGTAGTTGAGCATGATGCTGGAGTTGTAGGTGGTGTTGAGGTTCAGATATCGGAGCTGCCCGGCCGTCGCCATTTCGAAGTGCACACCCAGAATACGGGACCGAGTCGGGTTTCTAGACGGGAAAAAAATGATATTACTCGTGCGTTGCCAACTGAAATCAGTGGTCACGTGCGTAAGTCTATGGTCGTCAGAACATGAGAATACCGAACTATCAGATACAAATCCGTGCGAGCGGCTGCATGAGCTGAGCAGCAGCTTCATCACCTGGTTACAACTGACTGCGCTGGTAGAAACAACTATTTTTTACGATATTGGAAAGCAAACAAGCAGACGGATTTCCTGATGGTAAGAAATTGACGCCGCCTAGAGTTCGGCGCTAGCCGCCTTTCCACAAAGGTTAAAATGGTGCGTTGCCAACCTTAGGCCGGGATGTAAGCCTCGAGCAAAAGTAAGTTTACTGTCTACCTTATCCTCCGAACCGAAACACATCAACGGCAAGCGCTGACATTATGGCGATAGGAACAAATTACTAGATTACTATTAGCGAGCGATAGAGTCGTCCCATCGCTACGCCAAAATATTCTGATAGTACATAACTATGATAGTAAAAATAAGTTAATAACTTACCCAAACCTCGCGAAATCTGAATATGCCTTCATAAAGAAGTGACTCATGTTCCTGTCATTGGGCGTCCACGCCTGCCGCTCGATCCTCTGTCTCCTGGGGAAGAATTCCTGGTCCATGAAGGGAGCTCCGGTCAGAAATAAGTGCTCTGTATCGTGGGAGTATCGCCGCCATTCTGGCCAGTTGAAGGACTCCACTGTGGTGTTCAAAACGTACATATACACAGGCACGTTCTGCTCCAGCAGTAACTTTACCATCTTGTCCGTTGGCGCTCGGTATAGGAAATCTGATAAAAGCTGCAGAAAAATATAAATTATATCGGAAAGGAAGTGGGTTTAATAGGGTATTGTTTTTCCAAATATTTTTTTTTGAGTATTATTGAATAGCTTTCTATACTGAAAGGTATGATTATTTTTATATTCGTTTAAAAATAACGTAGTAAGTTTTAGAAATTATTGTCAAGAAATATCGTACTTAGAATTTTTGTACAATTTAATTTTATTTCATTCTTTGATTTTTTATGAAGCTTTACACTAACCATCTAAACATTATTTATTAGTTTTTCTTTTCGTTTGACCAGGAAAATATACAAAAAAGTCAACTGTCTTCCGGGGTAATAATTTATGAAACTTATTTCATAGTTTACGGCATAAATCTAGTATAAAAAAGCGGTTATCCGTAAAGTCGGTTTACTGAAGATAGTTGAACGTGACAACGCCCGCGTCATAAGAACCGATTGTGCCTCTTTGTCGCTCGTTCTGCGCTCTCGCTTGCACTTCAAGCCTTGAATGGAACGCCTCAGAGCGAGGTAACGCCGCATTAGTCATGTTTATTGGTGCGTGCAGCCGGCTGCATCGAATTATAAGACGTTGTCACGTCAAAAATAACATATCTACATGCATTTAACAATAGTCGAAAAAGTTTTTTTCGAGATAGTAATGGGAGGAAAGTCCTCCTTTTCCAGCAGGTACTCACGTGCACGTACTGGTCCCGTATGGCGCTGACATTGTGGGGCTCGGGGTGATAGGTGTACATGTACCGGATGGC
>NJDD01002424.1:74449-97673 GCA_002245505.1 Calephelis nemesis
GGGGGTTGAGCGTGTAGTTGTACCGCAGCACCAACTCCTGCACTTTCTGGTTGAACCACCGCTCGTTGATTTCGAAGTTCGGCGCCAGAGACTCATTGGTATCTGCAATTAAAACATATCGAATAGAATTCTCATCATCATCATCATCATCATCACGAAACTGAGAAAAAATGCGTTATGAGTCGTAATTTATATATTAATACGTGATGCCAAAACTCTGGACCCCTTTTTACGAAAATTGTGTGGACGCAGGAGCATAAAATTTGACACACTCATAGTTTATGTGTAGGGGTAGTGCAGAACGCCAATATTTTTCAGTAATAATGGTTATAAAGTATATTACATCAATAAATAAAACATTACCCACACTACCATGCATTTGGCACACATAAACAAATATATTTATGATGACGATAAAAGATCACAGATGGCGCACTAAAAAGTTTGGCAACAAAGTAGTTGGTCTTGAGAAATGAATATGGCGTTCTTATCTACAAGATATTAAAATTTATTATGGTCGAATTTCGACCAACGGGCGACACATTTTCATAATAATGAAAGACAAACAAGCGGTCGGATTTACTAATGGTGCGAAATAAGCTTCCAGCGTCAGTAAGTTTATGAGATAATTAATTGTCCTCTACACCGGAACATGTCAGTGGCGAGACAAATTTGTTAAAAAATATATTAACTTGCAATTACAAAGAAACGACTTCATTAATTCGGTTGAAGCAAAAAGGTGTACTTTAAGATTTTTAACCGACTTAAAAAGAAGGAGATGCTCAATTAAATTGTCTTTTTTATGTTTCTTATCCCATAACTCCGTCATTTATTGACCGATTGATAACATTATTTTTTTATTCGAAAGGGTATATATACCTATTCCTACCGCCATAACGTCATGACGTGTTCCGGTTTGGAGGATAAGGTAGCTTAATTTTGCTTAAGGCTTAACATCCTGACCTTAGGTAGGCAGCGCACCATTACCATCTTTGGGCGGCGTGAATTTCTTACCATCAGGAAATCCGTCTGCTTGTTTGCCTTCCTATAACATAAAAAAAAACTAATAGTACTAATAAGGTGTACTAGTACATTTTACGGATTGTACGATTACAGTGCGAACACAAGACTATTGTGTTCTACCACATAAATGATAGTATTTTCATACTGATAATTAAAGCAATTCGTGCAAAATTTTTCCCTAACTATTCCAAAATATCAAAAATGCACAACGTTAATATTCAAGTTTGTACTTCTGCCGGCACTCCCGGAGTGCAACTCCGTCTTTTTTTCTGTATATGAAGTCCTTGAAATTGGATCACGTCAATTTATTTCATCTCATACGAGGTAGACAAAGGCGGGGTATGAATTTATATTTAAACAACTTAAAAATAAAAAAATAAATTAAAAAAAAACAAAAAATCAAATATTGTTATTTCACATTAACCTACAAGAGACACTTGAGATATAATACTAAATCCTACCTTACCCTCCGAACCGGAACACGTCTTGACGTTATGGCGGCAAGAATAGGTAAGGAGCGAGTCGCTGCAAAACTCTACCTATTAGTGTAGAGCACTCTAGTACCTACCTCTTAGTACTTTGTGATACGAGGGTCAAACTGAAAGTTCTTAGAAAATCAAAAACTAAGCATTCTAGCAAGTTATTAGTTTTATTACAACTTTTCAAAATAGCGTCCATTTACATCAATACATCGCTGCATTCGATGGAACCATTGAGAAAAGCACCTTGCCCACTCGGCCTTAGGGGTCTCTTCGACGGCGTTTTGAAACGCAGCCACTGCTTCTTCGGCGTCCATAAAATGTTTTCCTCGAAGTTTTTCTTTTATTTTCGGGAATAAATAAAAATCGCAGGATGCGAGGTCGGGGCTATACGGCGGGTGACCCAGTAATTCCACGTCTGAGGTCGCCAAATAGTCGATCGTTTGCCTGGCGGTGTGCGACGAGGCATTGTCGTGATGAAGGAGGATCCTGCTGCGAGGTCGTTTCTCTCGAACTTTTTCCAAGACAAGTGGCAAACAGTTGTTAGTGTACCACTCTGCATTAACCGTTTTCTGATCCTCTAAGACAACTGTCTCGTAATGACCTCTCTTCACTTTAGTTGGCAACTCTTCGGAAGGAAACACCCACTGAGCAGACTGTCTTTTGGTTTCCGGATCATAACAGTAAATCCAGCTTTCGTCACCCGTTAGTATGTCGAACACAGCATTTGAGTCACCTCCGTTAAATTTTTGGATCATTTCTCGGCACCAATCAACACGGCGGAGTTTTTGAGCCTTCGTCAAATTATGCGGTATCCAGCGGGCACAAAGCTTCCTGACCACTAAATGTTCATGGTGGATTTTGTGCACTTGACTCATACCTATGCCTAGACTTGTCCGAATCTGCTGATAGTTCACTCTTTTGTCAGTCTCTATCATACGCCGCACAACACTTATATTGTCTTCAGTCGTCGCTGTAGAAGGTCGTCCCTCACGCAAATCATCGGTGAGACTAGTTCGACCACGTTTGAATTCATTAAACCAGTTGTAAACTGTGACACGAGATGGGGCTTCATCGTAAAAAGCCAATCGAAGTCTATCATAACTTTCTTGTTGACTTATATGACATCGAAAGTCATAAAAAATCATTGCACGAAAATTTTCTCGGCTTAAATTCATTCTGACGTGCACAAACAATTTTCAATTTGCCGCCAAATCGTAAAACAAATGACAAATGAATGAAATTTATACTCAATATTATTGGTAAAGAGTTCTATTTTCAAAATTTAAACTTATTTTTTTAACATAATGCGTTTAAGTTGCCAGTTCTAAAAACTTTCAGTTTGGCCCTCGTAAACCATTAAACTTCAGTACGCTACCTACTAGTACGGCCCCTTCATAATTTACCTCGGCCAGTTAATGATACACCTACAAGTCAATAAATTAAAAGATGTTTTACTAAACTTATATATATTTTATCTACCACATACTGCAAAGCATTCAAAGCAAGACATAATTTACACTTAACAATACAATTATTTAATACTGCAGAGTGCAGATCAAGCGCCGAATGATATTAAGTGTGTAATAATATCGCACAGAACATTAAACAGTTAAGGGTTTAAGAGCTTTCTGATTCTATTCAAGTTTATTTTGATAAAATAGCAAATAAAGCGCTGAATAAAATAAAGACGTCTAATAATACACACAAAGTTTTACACTTGTTGTAGCGATAAAGAGCTGGCGATGGAATGTTGCATTATAGCTATCCTTCTTACGAGTCCTAACGGGCGTTTAGAAGTTTTTACCCATTTCACAAAAAGTGCACAACGCCGCTTAAAGAATTTTTCACTTCAAAAATTGTTATGTTGAAAGTGCGATATATAAATAAGTTACATAGAACGTAGGCAGCCTCCTGCGTGGTGACCCCGGTCATGTACCGCAGCGCGGGGTTGAAGTGTCTGGCGGCGATGAGCTCCTCCGGCGTGTTGTGGAGGAACTGCCAGTCGCGCTGGCGCCAGCCCTCGTACCACTCGTCGCCGGGGAACGTGAAGTTGTTCTCCAGCACCGGGCCCCATGGCATGAAACCCACTTGCGGCTGCAAATAATAACATTACATCTTTACATACACACACGCACGTACAAAATATGCACACGTGCAGACGCAAGGGCGACGGATGAGTACGCACACGCACACAACCCAAAGAAGTATGTGTCTCGTTGTTGTAAGTGTAGGTACATAGGTACCATTCAACTTTCGGAGCAATAGTAAGTAATGTCACAACTGTAACACAGAAATTCTGAAAGCCGTTCTAAGAAATGTCAACGGTTGATTTGACACTTTCGGTGTTCGTTTGACGGGGGCCAGCTTCGACGACGCGAATATTTTATACTTTCATGGGTATTTGAATGATCGAAAGTCCACAGGCTCACAATATTTACTCGAAAAATTAAAATCTAGCAGCACGGTCAGATCAAACTGAATTTTCTCCAAAAAAATAAGAAACAACAGTCTTGTATGCATTGTCGAATTAAATCTTCTATGATTTAGTAATTAACGAAATTCGTATCGAAAACAAGCAAAACTTTAACTCTCAGTCTTAATGCATAAGTAAACATTTTTTTATTTCTAAAAATTTCCACTAATAGACAATATCTGATTCTGACACATATGGTAACACGTACGATGTTAATCTGTGTATGTTTAATAATTTAGTAAAAGCGATTACTTATAAGTGATATATTAAAAAAAACCGTGACTAATCTAGTTTCCTATTTTATCATGTTTCATTTATGGCGGGAAGGTTGCACCTTCAAATCTTGAGCAATAAATCCTTAAAGCCTTTACCTAGCTAGTTAAAGCCTTTACCTGAAATTCAGCATTCCCAAGTTCGTAGAAACTTCTACCCTGACGCAAACAGTTGACAAGTTTCCACGAAGAATCTATCGGGCACCCCAGCAGTCTCCCGAAAACTAGTGACGTATTTTGAACTCTGTACTTGTCTTGGATCAAAGCCCAATCAGATAATGCGGAGCCACTCTGAAATTATAACATTAATTAGCAGTCACCTGCGATTTTTTCCGCATTTTTTATGTGTTTGTTTATTAATGTTTAATTTTATTTATCTGTCTTTAAATTTAAATTATTGTTTTTTATTAATTTGAGAACACTGTATTTTATAAAAGCGAATTTTTTTAAATTGTAATCTGATTATTAATGTTTTGTTTTATTATTTTAACTTTCAATTTTATTTGAATTATTGTTTTGACTTTTTTTTGACATGTAAAGCATAAAAGTTAAGATTTTTATTTTCTAAACCTGTAGTTAAATATTTTCGTGAATGGATTTTAATGTCTGAAATAAATGATTACTATTATTATATGTCGGCGCAACCACACTAGTTCCTCTGAAAAACTAGAATAATTAAGTTAAATATTTTGATGATGTCCAGAAAATTAGTTTATAAACCATCAGATAATTACTTTGAGTTTATTGCGATGTGAAATTAAGGTTATCATTGTTATTTCAATACTTAGCCTAACGACTTGTAAACACCTGCACCTGCACGTGCGCCGAGCCTTATAAATACGGCCGCACTGTAGGCGATAAGGCATTCACGATTCACAAGCCGATGGCCGCACGTCGTTACGCTGCTCGTTAAACAAACGAAGTTTAAAACACTTGTGAAGTTTGTTTGAGAAGACCCAAAATGAGTCATCACCATGGAAACGACAATCGTGGCGTCAACAATGCTGACGTCACACTTTTTTAAAACACTACGGACGTTCCATATCCGTCATATATTATAAGTTAAGCCTAAATAATACAAATAAAATAATACATTTACCATTTATTTACATTGGTTTTGAATTCAATTATTGTGCTTTTGAGAATAGGTTAAAAACCGAAGGCTAAGTGGTATTGTTACATATAACAATATCAAGTATTGTTTTGTTACATGTTTACATGTTAGCTGTTTGTTAAAATTTGTTTAAATATCAAGACAAAAAGTAGCACCTGCCCCTGTCTAGTATTTTATTACACAAAAATCACACCATAACAATTCCGTTGCGAAATGAAAGAAAGATAAACAAACACAGATTCGCATTTATATTAGTATTATTATATTAATATTATATTCGTATTTTTATAGATATATCTTATACCTTTAAACGAGCAATTCTTGTATATATATATATAATTGGAATCTCGGAATCGGCTCCAACGATTTTCGGGGGCGATAAATCGATCTAGCTAGGAATAATTTTAAGAAAATGTCATATTCGTGTTTAACAAATAGGAGGCGTTTGAGTAGTCCCAATTTATTATGACTTTTCCTGACATCTATTGGCGAATAATAATACTATTTTTTGGCGAATAATTAAAGTTCCAGCAGATGGCGTTGTTAAGTAACGAAGTCCGTTGTTAAGTAACGAAGTCAATGATTGTTTGCTTTGAGGTTAGACTAATTGTGTAATTAATCGATATGCAATATAGTTGGTAATCTCATAGCGTTAGTAATCTTAGCAAAACATGCATGAAAGTAGGATACATGCGGTCGAAATGAGAGCGCTACGGAAAATCTGTGGTGTAACGCTCGCTGTCCGCATTCGTAACAGTGAGATTCGAGAAGAGTGGAATTGAAAGAAAGTGTTGGTGTTAAAATGCGAAAGGGCATGCTACGCTGGTTCGGTCATGTGGAAAGAATGACAGATGAAAGATTGACAAAGCAGATATACAATGCGAATGTGGATGGATGTAGGTACCCGGGGAGACCAAGGTTGACACTCCACGATCAGATCACTCGGATATTATCCGAGAGTGGTGTTAAGAGTCTCCGAAACCGGCGTGTTTGTATGAAAAGGGTGATGAATGTGAAGGAAGCAAGACAGGTTTGTCAGGATGGGTGAGGTCTGGCACTCAATACTCTCTGCCTACTACGTAAGAGACTTGGTAAAAAAAGCTTCTTCGCACTATTCCTATTCCTGAACTTAATATCACTTTCCGACATGTGAGTTGTGAGTCACTATGCTAAAACATTACTTATTTGTGGCTACTAACTTGTGCAATGATCCTGGACACAATATCCTTAGTCCTCGGCGCCAAGGCCAGCAGTCCGGCCGAGGCGGCGCCAGCTCCGGGCCCGAACAGCGTGATGGAGCCGCTGTCGCCGTTGAAGGGCTCGATATTGTCTCGGATCCAACGGAGCGCCATCGACTGGTCCAGGATACCGTAGTTACCTGGCGAGTTCTCGTCGGCCGTTGAAAGAAAACCTATGAACGGAGTGACATTATGTAATGATATCCGGGTTTGTAATAAAAATAATAGTAGATAATAAATATCCCCGGATAAATTACACAAACTAATTTTAACTCAAAGTACGCAAATTATATGCTTGTGTTATGAGTGTCCGACGATAAATATATAGAAATATTTAAATAGACTAGTGGTCGAAATACCATAATAAATTTTAAAATCTTGTTGATAAGAACGGCAATGTGATCTTTTATCGATACTGTTAATTTATAAGCATTGTATTAAAAAATATTTGCGTTCTGCACTTCTTCACCACATAAACTATAAGTGTGCCACATTTCATACTACTCCGTTCGCGCAATTTTCGTAAAAAGGGGTATAAAGTTTTTGCTTCACGTATTAATATTATGATACTGTTAAATTTAATAAACACACAGGCCCGGAAACACAGATATTTGAATGTTCATCACACAACTGTCTACCCCTGTCGGAAATCGAACTCGAGCCTCGCGGTTGGTCGGTGGCGTTAGGCCTATATCTTAAAGGGCATTTCACCTATCTAAGCAAGCGCTACGTGTGACGCCTCTTGCGTCGTGGGTGTACATTATTTGATGTAACGCGTAAGCTAATAGATATACCATTTTAAATTTTCTAGTACTTTTTATTTCCTTTAAGCTATATTTTGAAAGAAAAAAAAGGAAAATAAAATTGGTCGAAGTGACTGTAATTTTGGTTTAAATAGTTCACTTCCGGTTTTGAGCAGGCAATTTTTTTTTCAAATTCTATTTTATTATCAAAAAGAACAGTGTATTTTTAATATGCATCGCTATGTAAAACATTTTGTCATAAATTTCTTATACTCAAAAAAATACTTTCAAAAAATCGTAATTAAAATCACAACAATTCTTTAGAAACCTATAACTTGGTGAATATACAATATATTAAAGAAAAATGTGTAGTCTGTGTATCTGTGTCGCTTTCTCAAGAAGAAATTTTCATAGAATCTTAAAAGCTCCGAGTAGGTCCGGGCTTCTGTGCAGAATAGACCATCTGCCTTCTTGCCTGCAAGGGAGCCCGGACCAACACGGGGAATATACATTATATAGCAATTTTAATGTCCTTACCAAGAGCACCTAGTCTATAATTGAAGGAAACGACGACCACGTTGTAGAAGGCGGCCAGCATATGCGCGGGGAACAGGTTCGAAGCACCAGAAGTAAATTGCCCTCCATGGATGTACACCATGACTGGGTACTTCTGTGCTGTAGTTCCTGCTTCCGTCTGTAATTATTGAGTTTTTTTCATATCAGTTAGCAAACAAACACTTTTTCTCAATGTAATAAAAAAAGCGCCATTCTTGTGTTTAATGCAGACGGAAAAGTTAAGCTTCTTATGTAAAAAATATTGATTAAACGGCTCCCTAAACCGGAATACATGGGGCACAGTAAAAGTTTTGCACTTCTAGCTAATTGGAACTATTTGGATTTCTGTATTTTTCCCAAAATTAAAGATTCGTTGAGAGGTTTTACTTTTACCAACTCCGAAGTGGCAGTAATAGCATTCAATCAGCACGTAGAAAACATGCCTCCAGATCTTGAAAAAATGATTAAAATGTAAAGATTATTTTGAAAAGCAATAAACATAATATTTTGGTCATTATAGCATGTTGTTTTTTAAAGTTACGCAAAAGTTATAGTGTATCTACATACTATAATTTGAATTGTTGATGTTATAGTGGCAGATATGGTCATTTCAGGGGGAAGAGTACTTTTCAATCCAGGTCTTGGTGACACCTCCTGAAAAGTTCTTGATCCGCACTTGCCTAAAATCTTTTTATAAAGTACTAGCAGTTTCACGCAGTTTCGCATGCGTTACTTGGCTTTTACTGTACCGATTTTGATGAAACAAAGCCTATGTCCCTCAGGGATAATGTAGCATTCTAAGGATGAAATAATTTTTGAAATCGGTCCAGTAGTTTCGGAGTCTATTCATTTTAAACAAACATTAAATCAAACATTTCCTCTTTATCATATTAGTATAGATGAGAAAACAAATCAGAGGAACGCCAAATCTTTGTAACTACTTGATAAAGACGATGCCTGAGGTGGTGGACGGGATGTAATTCAGTCATAGTAATTTTGTTGTAACAGCAAGGGACATCATTAAAATATTCATGCATGGTTTATTCGTACATGTAAGGTTATGTTAATTTCTTTTTGAAATTTTAGCCCACTTAATCTCTCTTCGTCTTATTAATTAACACGGAGTAAAGTACTCCAATGTTCATCTTGGTATTACAGTATTTATTAAACTGTGATACAGACTAATATCAACTACATTTAACTCCGTTACATATTTTGATTTTTGACATCTTTTCAACATTCCTCATGTTAATAAGACATCAAATAGACTAAGGGCAGCATCATTTGCTATTAAAAAAATAAGAATGTTAACTGATATTGAAACTGCCCGGATCGTGTATTCTAGTTACTTTCATAGTTTAATAACTTACGGGTTTCTTTTTTGGGAGAGAACTATGATGATGATTTATAGTTACTAACGGTCGAACGTTGGTCGAAATTAGACCATAATACATTTTAATATCTTGGTGATAAGAACGTCATTTCGCAAGACCATCTAATTTGTTTCCAAACTGTATGGTGCGCCATCTGTGATCTTTTATCGTTATCATCAATATATTTGTTTGTGTGTGTCAAATGCATGGTAGTATGGGTAATGTTTTATTTATTGGTTTAATGTACTTTATAAGCAGTATGGTTGAAAAATATTAGCGTTCTGCACTTCTCCTACACATAAACTGTAAGTGTGCCAAATTTTACGCTCCTCCGTCAGCGCAATTTTCGTAAAAAGGGGTAAAAAAAACGCAAACACAAACCCCACGTTATGTTTATTACACCCTAATATTATTTTTCTATTTTCATACATAATTTAATTTATTATGGAATTATTTTTTAGGAATACGCTGATAAAATAAACCATTATATTTGTATTACAAAAAAGGCCTGTAGTGGTGAGGTAATATTCACAATCTTAATAGAATGGATTCCCTAAAAGAATAATTCATAAAAATAACTATTAAACTGTGAGTTCTCAAACATTTACGAGAATCTCATTTAAGTTTAAAAGAACATTAACATGTTTACAAAAAAGTGTTATCCACGATTAGAATACAAGGAATACCTAGGATCTAGCAGCATAAAAACCCTTCTTAAAATAACTCTTTCGTTAAGTAGGTACATGTTTCTACAATAAGCTGCCCATTAAGATAAAACACTATTTTTTACAATATTACGCCCGAAAACTATTTTAAAAATAGCACGAAAACAAAGTTATGTAACAAAGATTATTACAATTTTTGAATATTTAGAAGACATACACGCTTGGGAATAAGCACTTCAATTATAAAATGATTGCAATTAGAACTATTTCATGTAGAAGTTTGAATTGTAAATGTTATGTCTTGCAATTGTAATAAATAATGTAAGACTATGTACTGCCACGTATTTACTAGGATTAATTAAAAAAAAATGAAGCTAGCTGAATTTTTTTTTTGCCGGATTTTCCCAGCGTGAGGCCGCGATTCCGATCCGGTAGTAGTTTAAATAATGTCGACGCGCACAAGTACAATTTGTATATTCTACGTGAATCAAATTTAAATTAAATACATTATTATTATTATTGTTATACACTAACTATTTTTCCCCGTAAAAGGCGAGCATAGGCTAACCGTCACTAGCACCGTGACTTTTGACTAGGTGATAGAGTTTCGCAGCGACCCGCCCGGATTGGTGCCACCGCCTTACATATTCCTGCCGCCATATCGTCAGCGCTTGCCGTTGACACGTTCCGGTTCGGAGGGAAAGGTAGTCGGTAAACTTACTTTTGCTAGAGACCTAACATCATAGCTTCGGGTTGGCAACACACCATTACCACCTTCTCTAGGCGGTGTGAATTTCTTACAATCAGGATATGCGCCTGCTTGTTTGCCTTCCAAAATCATAAAAAAAATTAACAAGCATCGCCTTTGTGGTCTAGCGGTTCAGTTGTTGGACTTGACTGCATGAGGTCCCGGGTTCGAATCCCGGGTCGGGCAACAAAAAGAAAATTGAGCTTTCCTATGTCCTAATAAAAAATGTTGCTCGGGATAGGATACGTGCCCGGTTGGCGATAGGCTTGCCACCTATCACATTGTGGGACTTAGTATCTTCGTCTAGTCGTGGGTGCCCTGGTTGTGCCTCTGCCTACCTCTTCTGGGATATGGGCGTGAAGATACTTATTTATTTACTTAACAAGCATTCCAAAACATATTTGTTATGTATACAATCAAGAAAAAATTGGATTTTTTTTCTTAATTACAATATACGTATCCTGAATGAATTAAATTAAGATATAAACTTCCTTAAATTATGTGCAACTAATTTACATGCACTATAAACATCAAGAATTATACTTTAATTTTGTTGACGTCATACAATGACTTATGTTGTTCATTATTATATTAATAATGACGTAAAACAAAGATTACTGATCCTTTTGCGTCACACATTGCGTCATATACCTACGTTGCAAGTCTACACGCTTGTATTCCTAACAAGGAAGGCAAATGTATAACTAGGGCACCCACAGAGAGATAGGAAACCTATCGCCAACCGGACATTTATTCAATCCCAGGCAACGTTGTTTTCATTGCAAAATAAAAAAAAAACATATTTTGAGTTGCACGACCGTTGACATCACGAAGGGAAGCCCGGGCAAGAAGCGTGGAAGTCCATACTTCCACGCTTCTTGGCCGGTGTACAAAGTACAGTAATAATTAGGTCAAACGTGCTGAACGCAATATTTTGCGTCAGCATTTCACTTTCGACATTATAACATTTTTATTAGTAATAAATCAGTATACAAACAGCACTCGTTGGGTTTGGTATATCATCCCTTCTTCCCTTGTATAGACACATTATACATCTTTTTGGTCCTTCGTTCGTTCAGGACCTTACTCGCGTCGCATACTCATACAGTTATTTTGCATCCGCGCCGCGTCGTAAGGACACCAGTGACTAGCACATACAGTGTTATCATATCTGTGACAAACAGTTGCAGTGACATACAGTCAGAACTATAGCACATACAGTGCTACATCTGCGACAAACAGTTGCAGTGACATACAGTCAAAACTATAGCACATACAGTGCTACATCTGTGACAAACAGTTGCAGTGACATACAGTCAAAACTACAGCACATACAGTGTAACATCTGTAGCGAACAATCGCAGTGACGTACAGTCAGGATTACAGCAAGTGAAGTGTTTAGTAGACTCTACACCGTGAGGTTTCTGTAGCAGTGACAGCCGCAGCACCCACAGCATCGACAGCATTGACAACAGTGACGAAGGAGAGTAAACCACAAAACCAAGTAAGATATTTCCATATTTTCTTTACACAATGGACAAGCTAATTTAACAGCAGAATGTGATCCTGGAAGAAATTAAGCGGATCGAAACTAACTTTAGGAAGGATTCACCATCCCGTAAGACACGCGAGTATCTCGATGAGAGACTTGCGAATTTGGACAAGCTCTGGGCTGAGTTTAATGCGAACAACGATAAACTCAGTCTATGCGGCCAACCTGATGCTCCATATTTCGTAGAAAGACAGTACGAGGAGGCACGCGAATTTTACAATAATGTCCGCTATAGAATTTCGTCGTATCTACCTATAAAAACTGACCAGACGGGTAGTAGCTTGTCCATCAGAAAACACACAACAACACCGTCACCGTCTCGGGAGCAGGTGCAACACGGGCACCGCCAACACAGGCACCGCCAGCACAGGCAGCGCCAGCATTGTCGCAACAGGCACACACAGACATTGACAAACTTTTGTCGCTTCAACGTACAAATTTCAGGGCATTTGCTAGGCTAACTAACAGCATTAACGTTGAAAATATAGGGGACAAATGGGAGTTAGAAGACGAGCTACGCAGTGTTCAGTCACGCTGGACTAAGATTGATTCCTTACATCTAGAGATTGACAATATCTTACAAGGAGATAACGCGGACTACGAAAATAAATACTCCTACTACGAGAATTGCTACAAAGACATCAAACGGTCACTTAATAAAAAATTAGCATCGGCAGCTCACACTCAACAAGCTACGCCTCAAATAGATATACCAGTGTTTACAGGCAAATACACACAGTGGCTTACGTTTTATGACTTATTCTCCGAAGGCATTCATAGCAATAATTTACTTACAAAGGGTCAAAAAATGCAACATTTAAAAGGAAAACTAAGAGGAGAAGCCGAACGTCTGATACAACATTTACATATTATTATTATTTCCGCTGAAAACTACGATACCGCGGGAGCTTCTCACTCATCGGTATAACAATCGTCAGTTATTATTTACAAAACAAATAGAAATATTTTTAAATCAGCCAACCTCTTTCAAACAGTCATCTTACGAAATAAGGCGTCTCCATGATATATCTATGGAATGAATTAATGCCATACAAAATTTCGGCATAAACACTTTCACTTGGGACCCGCTAATTGTACATCTAATTACTAAAAAATTAGACCCTGACACGTACAGTGACTACCATGAAAATCGTAAAAATCTGCGGGAGCTACCCACGCTGGACGAGCTCATGACATTCTTAGAAAATAAATTCACAGCTTTAGAGCCTATACAAAAAAGAAAGTCTCAACCTTTCACACCAAAGCCCTCTTCTTCGCATTTAATTAATAAACCATATAGTACTAAATATGCTAAAGTCAAATACAGTCGGAAACCGCATTATCAGTCTACAGCAACTCGCGTGTTTAACTGTCCGCTATGTCAGCAAGATCATATTTTATTTAGATGCAAAAAGTTCACTCAGTTGTCAGCTGAGGAAAAAATGAGAACGGTATTAAAATTACATATTTGCCAAAATTGTCTTTACAGTCACGATTCAAATAGTTGTACTTCGACAAAACGTTGTAAACATTGTCATGGTGATCACAATACCATTCTCCACGATGGCTATTACTCTGTTTTCAAAGCTCACAAATCCTTACCTCAAACGACATACTCGACACGTCATCGATTACGCAAGCACAGCCCGTCGTCACAACAGCCCCGTCGTCGAGCTACTTGCCTACATCTAACATAGTTAATAGTAATTTAACATCTAGTAATAAAAATCATAATGTTAACCACGTAGCTACAGATAATGAGGAGATTTTGCTAACTACATTACTTCTAAAAATACAAGCCTACGATGGTACTTACATAGTTCTAAGAGCACTTTTAGACCAAGGGTCTCAGATTTCTTTAATTACGGAACGCGCCGCCCAGCTGTTACAGCTACCTAGACAACGTCATCCCGCTTCCATTTCTGGAATAGGATATGGCTCTACACAAGGAAAAGGAGTTGTTACGTTGAATTGTATGTCAATTTATGATGAATATACATTTTCAACACAGGCTATCGTTATAAATAAAGTCATTAACAATTTGCCTAATGGAACTTTTAACAAACAACCATGGTCACACCTGCAAAACATTAGACTTGCGGATCCCGACTACAACATCTCCAGACCAATTGACATGCTGCTGGATGCGAGTGTGTATTCCGACATCTTGATGGATGGCCTTATCAAAGGTCCTAACAAGGCACCCATGGCACAACAGACTAGGGTAGGTTGGATTTTGTCAGGGGACGTAAAAACATATAATTGCTGTGTCGTGCTGAACAATATAGCCGATATTTCACGATATTGGGAACTCGAGGAAGTTCAGAGCTCCTCGACTGCCCGCTCGGAGGAAGACGAGTACTGCGAACAGCTGTACCAGTCAACCACGCGACGATTGCAAAACGGAAAATATGAAGTTGCGATTCCGATGAAACAAGACTTTTAGAAACATCTGGGAACCTCTAGACAGAAAGCGATAGCACAATTATATAATTTAGAACGTAAAATGACAAAAAATACAGAATTCTCTGAAAGTTACACACAGTTTATGAGGGAATATCTTAATTTAGGACACATGAAACCTGTAACAAAAAAGGTAGAGGCGTCGTATTATTTCCCGCACCATGGAGTATTGAAAGCTGACTCGACAACAACTAAACTGAGAACCGTATTTAACGCCTCAGCAAAAACTTCTACGGGGTACAGTTTGAACGATTTGATGATTCAAGGCCCAAATTTACAAAGCGATTTACATAGTAAAATTTTCGATCCACTAGGCTGGCTCTCACCTCTTACCATTAGAGCTAAGGTTTTATTTCAAAGAACTTGGCTGGAACCAAACATTAGTTGGGATAATGAGCTGCCTCAGCAAATAATTTGTGACTAGAAAACATTAAAACAGGATTTCCAACATTTAAATAAATTTGAATTACCGAGATACTTAGGCGATACCCATAAATATATTATACATGGATTTTGTGACGCCTCGGAAAAAGCTTACGCTAGCGTGGTGTACATTACCACAACAAACAGTAAAGGCGTGTACACAACGAGGCTACTTACGGCGAAAACAAAACCTCTCTCCATTGAAGAACAAGTTAACACTACCTAAGCTTGAACTATGTAGCGCATATCTTTTGGCAAGTCTTTTGGATAAGGTTCTGGCTATAATGACAGACTGTCAATATGAGGTGCATTGTTGGAGTGACTCTATGATTGCATTGGCTTGGATTAAAGGTGACATTCACAGAAGGCAAAAATTTGTGTCCACCAGAGTACAAAAGATAATAAAAGTCGTCGAGCCTTCACGCTGGCATCATGTGAGCACAGACTTAAATGCAGCTGATTGTGCGACAAGAGGATTGACTGTTTCTCAACTAGAATCACATCCGTTATGGTGGGGTCCAGAATGGCTAAACAATTTAGATATCAATTCAATTAAGAACATTTCTCATTTAACTTGTGACGAAGAAATTATGCTCAGTGTGAACGCTACTTTATCAACTACTATTATGAAACATAACACTTTAATATTACAATTAATAAATGAATACAGTTCATTGGCACGTGTCGCAACAACAGTGGCATGGCTATCACGTTACATCCGGTGGTTTCGCAACAAACAGAATGTGCCGCATCAGAGTTATTTGTCAGCTGTTGAAATGGAAAACTCTTATTGTATTATAATTAAAATTATGCAATCGATAGAATTTAAAGAAGAATTTGACTGTTTAATACAGAATAGAAAATTACCTAAAAATAGTAAGATATTATGTTTAAATCCGTTTATTAGTAAGGATGACGGACTACTGCGGGTCGGTGGGAGACTCAATAATTCTCATTTAGACGATTGTGCAAAAAATCCGATCATTTTATCGAATTATAGTCGTCTAACGGATCTCATTATACAGCAAGCTCATACTTTAACTTTACATGGCGGACCCAGACTTACCTTATCCCACATTCGATACAAATACTGGATACTTTGCGGGCTCCGTACGGTTAAAAGAGAGTTACGTAAGTGTGTTCGATGTAGGCGCTACAGCCGACAGAATCATCAACAGATCATGGCAGACCTATCTGAACCACGTGTAACTCCGTCACGTCCATTTAGACATACAGCAGTGGACTTTACAGGATATTTTGACATCAAAGCACAGAAGGGGCGTGGAATAAAAACAATGAAAGGATACGTAGCCGTGTTCGTATGCTTATCAACTAAGGCCGTTCACTTGGAGCTCGTGTCCGATCTCAGCACACCTGGATTTCTTGCAGCCTTTCGCCGGTTTTGTGCAAGACGAGGCTCCCCAAGTCATATGTACAGCGACAATGGGACAAATTTTAAAGGTGCCAACAGATTACTGACTAAGGAGTACAAAGAAATTTTGGCAACAATCGACAGCAATTTCTTCACGGACATATACAGCTTTAACATCAAATGGACCTTCAACGCACCGTCATTTCCATCTGCAGGAGGTTTGTGGGAGGCTGCCGTCAAATCTCTCAAATATCATCTTCGACGAGTGATTGGCGAGCAGCGGTTTACCTATGAAGAGTTTAGCACACTGCTACAGCAGATCGAGGCCTGTCTCAACTCACGACCTTTAGTCGCGTTGACCGAGAATCCTGATGATGATTACCTGACTCCAGGACATTTCCTGGTAGGGGGACCTTTGCTGTCACGACCGCAGACTGAACCGGAACATATTCATCTAAACACTAGGTGGTACATGATACAAGCTATGAACAAGAACTTCTGGAAGAGATGGTCTTCGGAGTACCTTCAGCAGCTCCAAGTGCGATCTAAATGGCAGAGCCCATCGAGAAACTTCGAAGTGGACGACATAGTTCTGGTCAAGGAAGACAATTTACCTCCCGGGAAATGGGCTTTAGGGAGGATAGTCGAGGTACATCCAGGCAAGGATGGATACGTGAGAGTGGTTTCGGTTAAAACAAAAAATGGTATAATTAAAAGGCCAATTTTAAAACTTTCATGGCTTCTAGATCAGGAGAGTGATACCGTACAGGTGAACTGCAGCTCTAGTGATCATGATCGACATGTTGTGACTCCACAACCACAACCAGAAAGCCAAACAAAACAGTTACAACAAAGTCGACGCCTTCCTGGGAGAAATAAATTATGTAATTTTATATTCACTTTACTTCTCATGTTTTTATTTACAATCGCATCTACACAGGGTGCCTACAATGTATCTAAGTTGAACTCGAGCCAAAGCCTATATTTTGACAAACAGTTCGATATTAATTTAATTAGAGATGAGTGGAAATTAGTTGTTTACTATAATATGTCAACCTACTGGACGAGTCTATCATATTTACATAAGTATGTTAGTCATATACAAAAGGATCGCAACTTTCACCACTGTATATAAGTATAGCAGAACAACTACAACATGAACTATCGGAACTTCAACATTACAATGTATTGCTACAATATAACACAAACAAACGACAGAAGAGAGGCATTATTAATGGTGTGGGTTACGTAGCTAACGCATTATTCGGAGTTCTGGACGACATGTTCCTAAGACAGTATGAAAAGGACATTGAGAAAATTTCATACGACTCTAATCACTTACGAAGCCTCCTAAAAAATCAAACTAGCATTATTGAGGCACAGTCGAACATTTTACGCAGAAATGAAGATATAATGTATAAGCAATTTAGCATGGTACAGTCACATATAAAAAACTTTACAAACATTTTAAATCGAGTACAGTCGAACAATGAACACCAACTTAATACCATATCATCTATTATGTCAGCACAGATTTTAATATCAAATCTAAGGCGTATCCAAGACAATTTAGTTAATACAGTAACTGATTTATCTCAAGGATACTTAGACGTACATTTGATACCTATAGAACAGCTACAAGAACAGATGCACATTATTTCGAGTCAACTAAAGGGAGAACTAACTTTGCCCATTAGTGAAGAAGACTTACAGGAATTATACAAGGTCATGAAAGTAAGCTCAAATGTTGGAAAGTCATTCCTATTCATAGAAATAAAAATACCTTTAATTGCTAGGGAATCATTTGAACTAGACAAAATATACAGTCTACCTTCAAATAATAATATAATAATTCAAACATTTACATCGTACATAGCTTTTAATTTGCAAAAGGAAAAATTCATTTTACTAACAGAAGAAGACACTCATTTTTGTATGCATTTATCCTCGGGGAAAGTCCTGTGTGCCTTCAATAGACCAATATACGAGCGACAAATTAATTATCCCTTCTGTAGCCTATATACAAACAACAAAACATTATGTTCGACTAAAACAATTAAGTGCGAAGAGCGGTGGATCAAATTACGTGCTAATAACAGGTGGTTGTTCTCGTGTTGCGAGAATTGCCGAGTACGACTTTTCTGTTCGGATACAATAGAAATGATTAGCCTACAAGGAAACGGGATCATGGACTTACCGCCGGGATGTGTTTTAAAGAGTACATCCGTCACAATTTACGGACATACTAATTATCTCACAAAACTATCTACACAACCTAACATAGCTCCAGTACCAGAATTTTCCGTCCTTAATCGTATTTTAAATTTAACATTACCTGAAAATTTCATAAAGGACAACCACAGTCATACTTGGGATCAGATGAATATACAGTTGGAGAACATAAAGAAGGAAGCTGATGTGGTTTATTCTCCAGTCAGTGTACATGATGTACACCATTACACTGCGATCTATGTCACACTGACACTGCTGATCTTAGTGGGGTGCATTTACGTTGTCCGTCATGTTCGTAAGACGAGTCAACAATAGTTTCGCGGTTCCCCAGTAGTCACTGACTCTGTGGTTCCGCGGGCGGTGGAGGCAGCAGCAAAGCAGCAGACGTTGTCATTACCATCATCAGGGGTGGTTTCTCCGAGCACTAACTAGTACACAGACATTTGTAAAAAAAAGTGCCAAGTGTAAAAAATCTGTGCGGTTATCGGTACCGAAAATTAGTGAAAGTGAAATTAGTGATTGTTAATTTTAACTGTGGCACAAAGTGGTGTAACCTAATTTATCTAGAGACATTAAGTTACATACGGACATTATGTTTTAGTTCTTTATATCATATATCTCATTTCATTTGTTTATATGTTACATTTAGTATACTTTTCCCTGAGTCCCAGGATGTACAAAGTACAGTAATAATTAGGTCAAACGTGCTGAACGCAATATTTTGCGTCAGCATTTCACTTTCGACATTATAACATTTTTATTAGTAATAAATCAGTGTACAAACAGCACTCGTTGGGTTTGGTATATCATCCCTTCTTCCCTTGTATAGACACATTATACACCCGGGCTTCCGTGAAGATTACATAAAGTTTTGGAACAAGCATATGGTTTCTCTCTTTCGAAATGTCTCATATGTTGCTAATTTCAACTGAAAGATTTTTTAGTCAGTCCACTGTCCAGCAGTTTTAGAGGCTTTTGGTGTAGTAATTTTTTTCCTTATAATATTAGTTGTTTTGTAAAGTTTAGTTTCAAATCTTAGAATTTTAAATAGACTTAAATTTTAAACTTTCAGTGAGATTATCGTAATACAAAATACGATATACAAATATCTATATATTAATATGTGATGCCAAAACTTTGGACCCCTTTTTACAAAAATTGCGTGGACGGAGGAGCATAAAATTTTGCACACTTATAGTTTATATGTAGAAGAAGAGCAGAACGCTAATATTTTTCTATAATAATTCTTATAAAGTACATTAAATCAATAAATAAAACATTACCCACACTACCATGCATTTTACATACACAAACTTAAATACACAAAATATTTTATATTTTGGTGATAACGATAAAGGATTACAGATGGCTCATTATAAAGTTTGAAAACAAAGTAGATGGTCTTGAAAAATGAAGATGGCGTTCTTATCAACAGCATATTAAAATGTGTTGTGATCGAATTTCGACCAACGGGCGACCACTAGTATAGATAATTTCCCTTTTGGAGTCGTATAAAATTAATGCAGTTGATTAACACCTATAACAAATGCACATCAATTGCTTATTGTGATTCACCCTTAAATCGTAAAATACGCTTCAAAATAATACAAAGGGATTATACTATACTTGTAATATGCGAAAAATAATAATAAAGTACGTAAAAGCATTATGATGTGGAAATTATTCTAAAGATAATGTCATAATTACACGAGATGTTATTTTATAAAAGCCGGTGAGGCTTATACTGATCTTAATACCAAAGTGTAACAGACAACATGAGGTTCGGGACTATCCTGATGATATTTTGCGCAACCGCGCTGGCGTAAGAAGACATAGACGAGAATGAACATTTCGAGATTGTGTTGAAAGAACCAGACGAGTTGAGGAAGCAGCTGTACTGCTATTTGGACAGGGGGCCATGCTCGGAGTTGACAGCTTCCCATAAAAGTGAGTAATGTAGGTTTTCTTTTGATAATGGAAGGCAAACAAGCAAACGGATTTCATGGAATGTTGAGCTGACTGAAAATCACCATATAGCTGAGACAGAAAACAATGGTTTTTTTCGTCTATAATCAAATAAAGATATTACATCTGAACATAAATGGGCTCATTAAAAAATCAGATGAATTATCTGTATGTTTAGATGAATTAGATAACAAAAAAAATATTACCAGATGTATTATGTATATCTGAACACAACATGCTATCAGGTGATTCTCAGTTTTTGACTATTAAAAACTTGAATGTAGCATCTTCTTCTTCACGAAGTACAAGAAAAGGAGGGTCATGTATTCTGATAAGAAATAGACATAAGTATATTAAATTGGATTCCATTACTAAATATTCGAACCTTGACTACATAGAGTGTTGCGGTATCGAATTAATTGAACATAAAACTATTGTAATTTCTATATATCGGTCCCCTAAAAATGATAAAAATTCTTTTAACATATTTTTTAACACCTTGGATGATATATTAACTCTGATATATAACCATAGCAAGCGATTGGTTATATGTGGAGATTTTAACATAGACATAATAAAAAACTCCAGAACTACAACTGAATTTAAACAGTTACTGGATAGTTTTAATCTAAAATTAGAATTTAGCGATCCTACTAGATTAGTAAGCGGTACTTGTATAGACAATATAATACATAATATAAATAAAGTAACAAGTCAAATACTTGATTTGGGACTTTCTGTTCATACGGCTCAAATAATTCAATGTTCCGTAAAGAGAACTTGCTTTCTTCGACATTGGTATTTTAAAAGAAGGGTCCTTTCAAAGGAAAATATTGAAAAGTTTTCTAGTTTTTTAAGCTCGTTACATTTTCAAGATGTCTATGCAGCGGAAGATGCAAACGACGCATTTGCCAGCTTCTATGAAATATTTAAAATGCTGTATGATCTATGCTTTCCGATTGTCAAAGTGAGAGTTTTAGTTAATAAAAAAACAAATTGGTTAACACAAGGTATAAAAATATGTTCCAGAATGAAAAGGCAATTGCTATGGGCTTACAGAGTTAAACCAACAGGTTCTAATAAACTAAGATACAAAACATATAACGATAGATTTAAAAAAATAGTTAAGCTTACTCAAAAATCTCGAAATAATTACTTTATTAATTCTGCAGCCAATAATAGTTTTAGTGGTAATAAGCAACGTGGAAAATTATAAATCAATTAAAGCCAAATATACCAAAAAATAATATAGATTATATTAAGCAGAATGGTAACATTATAGAAAACCCAAATAAAATAGCACAATCTTTTAATAATTTCCTTGTAAATCAAGTTAGCCCCCATGAAAGTGGATTTCAAAAGTTTAAAATAACTTACACTAATCTGAGCTCCATTTTTATGGCCCCCTGTATTCCATCTGATATTCAGATATGTATTAAATCATTAAAAAACTGCAATAGTACGGGGTTCGATGATATTTCTACAAAAGTAGTAAAAATTGTCGCTGAAACTGTATCTCCTATTTTAAGTCATTTAGTAAATTTATGTATAAGTAATGGAAAATTTCCAGATAAGCTAAAATTTACTCTTGTTAGGCCAATTCATAAAAATGGTGATCTAAATGATTTAAATAACTATCGGCCGATAGCCCTGATCTCAGTTATTGCTAAGATTATTGAAAAATGTATATATAATAGGTTGATTACTTTTTTTGAACATTGTCGCATATTTACAAATGCTCAAAAAGGTTTTAGGAAAGGGAAAACCATAAACAGGGCTGTATATGATTGTCTTTATAAAATTTTATTTAATCTAGATAAAAAATTTCCTGTAGCAGCTCTTTATATGGATATATCAAGGGCTTTTGACAGTGTTGACCACCAAATTCTCCTGAAAAACTTTACGCATGTGGTATAAGAGGTAACGCCTTAAAACTTATTGAGGATTATCTCAGTAATCGTTATCAAATAACAATCATTAATCATTTATGCATGAAAACAAACATTATGCAAATGTACAAATCCACGCCATTGAAAGTAGTACGTGGTGTACCTCAGGGAAGTATTTTAGGGCCGCTTCTATTCCTGATTTACATAAATGATTTACCAGATGTTACAAATTATCCAATGAAATTATTTGCAGATGATAGTACGGTAATTTTTAATGACTACACGGATGATGTTAAGTTTATTGAGAATAATATTAATAGAACTCTAGAAATGGATACAGCAAAATAATTTAAAAATTAATTTCGATAAGACAAAAATTATGAATTTTAACCTACAGCAAAATAAAAAACTAAACCTGAAATTGGACATTAAATATAATACATTTCAAATCGAACAGGTAAACATTATAAAATTTTTAGGATTAACATTGGATAGTAATTTGTCATGGAAAATGCATATCGACTTATTGTGTAAAAAAAAATTAATCAGTTTTCGTTTGCGCTTCGTTTATTGAGAAAAATAGTAAGTGAAAAGGTGGTCTTAACTGCGTATAATGGGTTTGTTTCATCGATAATTCGCTTG